>JAUJYZ010000976.1:0-211218 GCA_033675265.1 Actinostola sp. cb2023
TTTGGTTTTTCTGACGGATCTCTTCTGGGTTACTGACAAGTATTACCTAATTCTCTCCTCTACATTGTCGTTCGTGTTCTAGTTCTGCTTCCACCAGTTTCCTTTTTTGTACTGACAAAACTCTCATATTGGTACAGATGCCATTGTCACTCAGGCTGCCGGACCGTAATTATCGGTCCCCGGACTGAGTCATCGGGACGAGTGCCTCCAAAAAAATACACAACGCCTGACATACAGCAATCAAGGCTTAGGCTGCTTGGTGCGACCATACTCGAGTATCCCTAGCGGTTTTGTGCCCGGCGGCCCGAACATGCAAAAACCGCCTGGATCCTCGGACATGCCTGTGGACTTGTACAGTAAGCATTCTATTTTTTATTTCCCAGTGACGAGTCCCTGAACGTACCCCATTAACATTTGGCAACCATCAACGGTTCAAGAAATGTATGGACTGTATTCTTATAAAGCAATCCCGATTGTCTGAACTTCGTGGACGATGATCAGGTAACCATGGTAACTGGTACTATTCTACGGGGGGTGTAATGGGTGTTGGTGTAGGGGGAGATATTCGATAATAACTTCTTACCTTCCCCTCCCTCCTGCGACTTGAGTGAAGACGTGCAATATTGAGGTCACCATTGATGGTTTTCACAGCGTGTGTCCACCACTGCAATTTGTGGACGCGCTGACATTGCAAAAGTAGATGGTCTCCTTGTACCTTTGTACTAAAGGCGAAGATTTTAGGTATCCCATGATGCTTGCTTTGTCACGCTTCGCGGCGTGACGAAAACAACAATGGCGAAGGAATGTGCACGTTTTTAACAGAGACCTGTTTCAGACGAAATTATCTCCTTTGGTTGTAACTCTAGAATGACCTTCTTAAATCCTTGCGGCCCTGCATGGGCAATGTACGAGTTGGTCGATAACTGATGTCCGAGAGCCAACCACGAAATTCTCATGAAACAATTTCAACCAAACGCATTGGAATATCCGCCATCAAGACGGAAAGACATACGTTTGCTATGACGAATATCTAATCACGGGCAGTAGGGGGGAGGGGAGGGAAGGAGGGTAATGGGAGGTTAGGGGAAAGACGAATGGATAGACTGGTACAGGAAGAGAGGAAGAGAAGGATGAACACCTGCAGGTGAAGGAATCTGCTGGTGTGGCTGGAAAGAAGATGTAATGATGGAATGGAAGTGATGGTAAGAAAGGATTGGAAGGAGTATGAAGGTAGAACGTCGGGAAGGATGGAAGGAAGGATGGAAGCGATGAAGGATTTGGAAAATAAGGATGTAATAAAGGATGGAAGAAAGGATGGAAGAAACGGATGGAAGAAAGGATGGAACAAGGATGGAAGAAAGGAGGAAAGAAGATGAAGGAAGAACGAATGAAGGATGAAAGGACGGATGAAGGAAGATGGAAAGGATGGAAGAAAGGATGGAGGAAGAATGGAAGTGAAGACATCCAGAGAGCAGTATACAACGTACGTTACACATATTTAACACGTTATCTGTTTCTTCTGGTAGAGGGAGACGACTTTATGGAACACATCATCTCCTGGTGGACCTGGGTCAGATGAAAGGTATTGCTGGTCAAACTGCCTGATGTCGCAGAGGTAATAAAGTTTACCACATACATGACTTTGTTGCACCGCTTCCCAAGGAGAGAGAAAGTGAACAGTCAAAGAGAAGTGTCTTATGAAGCCGCGCAATTGAAATTAGAAAAAGACCAGACAGATCAGACAGACAGACTGAGGCCATGTCAACCCCAGTATACTATTGGTTTGTATGGCGCTTTATCACAAACTTAGAGCCAATTGAATATTTCTCTTTTGTCCCATAGCTCGTAAGTCTTGATCGGTTGCATCATCAACGATGGAGATTCCACTGACACAATACTATCGGGTAAATTTATACTAAAATAGAACTCACCTGGCTAAAGAGAGAGTTATTCAAAGATACCTATGTAAACAGTAATCGAATTGCATCTCTCCCAAACCACACCATCATTTCACCACAGACAATGGCTGCAAAGCGTCGTGATCGCTGCATGGTACACCCCGTTACTTTTAAACTGATGAATATGAAATGGTGAGTGCTATGTGATCCTTTAATTTACCCCAGTCACACTCCACGAACTATTGTTCTCATACACGGTGCTTGTAACCTCAAGGGGCGGTCATTTCATGACAAGCGGGATGAACGACTAAGCACCGGGTGTGGGCTAGGGCCAGGCGTCTCATCCCTTTGTCCAATGGAAAGAAAAGAAACTAGTAACGAAGTCGTTGAAGGTTGAACAAGATCGAACAAAAATTCGGATTGTCTGGTCCTTAGGGTTTTTTAGTCTTTATGGGGGAGGGGGTCGGGGACAACACTGTATCTTCTCACGAAAGCTCCACCGAAGTGTACTATCTTTTTTTACTGCAGGCTAACATATGGATGGTTTCTCTATCATTGAATATTTTATTGTATCTTTGCTACTTATTACCGCTGACCACGCTCGCCGTCCACATCAAGACACATGAGAATGAACTTTGTAAATTTAACGCGTCGATACCAAAGCTGGTAAGTTTGATCACTGACAGATAAATCAACGAATATATTCAGACTTATTCAGACTCGTTCCCAGTCTCTTCCGTGGGACAGAGAGCGCGCGGAGCTCCATTACGCGCAGTAAGTAAGGACTGGGAACAAGTGTATCGTTTGGATCGGAGTTGCCACCTTGATGCACACACACATGCAGAGAAAACGTTTTGCATCCCCAAAAATACTAGATCACATGTTTGCAGTGAAAACAACACTTCAGTTATTTATTTTCTCTCTCAAGGAATATATAGACGCTGATATCCCATGCACAACGGATGACAAGGTATGGTGACTGGTGAGCGGTAACTGGGGTTTAGAGACAAGTACATACAAGACGCTCTATAAGCGTTTACTCGCCGGGTGGGCTTCAGCAACGAGCCTGCGGTTTCCTCAGCGGCACAGAGCGCATGCGCCTTGGTACCCAGTCGGCGATTTGTGGCCATAAGAAAAAGAAAGCCATTTTTCAATTCGGCGTGTCACAGGCAGCCCGCCGAGTAATAATGACTTGTATGAATTACAATATCTCCACTATTATCTCACGCTAGCCTTGCGCGAACATTATATTTGTAGAGGGTTGTTTATTGGACTACCGTTAGCTGTTCTACATGTTTGGTAGGGGCGCTTATTAGAAGAGGCAGCCGCTTATCTGAGACCCGGCAGTCAATAGAACATTTATAGCAAATGTTTCCACTTTTTTCCAGACTGCCCAACTGCTTCACTACGTCGTCATAACTATGACAGCAATCCAAGTTCTTAGAGAATTCGTTCAAATATATACCAATGTAAGTCATCTTTCATTGTTCGTTTTCTTTCCGGTCTTTCCTCACCCTTCCCTCCCTAACCATGAATTTTGCTCGCTTTACAGAGAATGCTGTACTTCCGGTCTCTGTCCAACTACCTAGAGTGGACATGCTACATCTTTACATTGTTGTTCGTCATCCTTCCCTGCGATTGCAAGTGGGGCTCGCAGCACAAGTTTGGTGCAGCAACGCTGTTCATAAGCTGGATGAATCTCATTCTTTACTTTCGAAAGTAAGTCATTCTCGTAGCCAGAGCCCTCTCATCATTGGGAAAAAAATCGAGGACTCATGTGGGCTCTGGGGAATCCCAGAGCCCTCTCATCATTGGGAAACATTTCGGGTTCGAGAATGGGAAGTATCTCTATGACAGACTAGTACCCAGTCGCTTTCGAGCTGTTCGGAGAGAACGGGAACCGGTAGGAGGAGATTTAAGAAGAGATTCGAACGAAGACAAGGAAGTGATGTTGCTCTTTCTCTCTCTTCCGAGAGCCGAAGCATAGATTAAGGACGCAGCGATACGACTATTCAATTTCTGATCTTGTTTATGATCCCCAGGTTGTCGTTCTACGGTCAATACGTCATCATGTTGTACACCATGTTTGTGACGCTCTTTAAGGTATTAGCAATGAATATGCGTTATACATTTTTTTATTATGTATATTATTATTACTTTATTATTATTTTATTAATTACATTAATAATTAAATTTAATATGCGCAATATGATATACATAATACAGGCTTGCGTAGGTTTGCAAATTCCTACACGAAATGTTCGATAATCATCGCGTTGAATGTGTACAATTCCTGTTTGTATAGGTGTTGATGTTGTTTTTCTTATTTGTGATGGCTTTTGGGGTAACGTTTTATTTCCTACTGGATAATAAGGTATACTGCATTCATCGATAACTCTTTCCCTCATTCCATTCTACTTTACCTTTCTTTTATGTAAAGTGCAAATAAAGTCTTCTTCTTCTTCTCTGTCTCTCCCTTCCTCCCTCTCTCTTTCCTTCCTTCCTTCCTTCTCCCCCTATCTTCCTTCCTCCCTCCTCCTTCTTTCCTTCCCTCTCTTTCTTCCTTCCTTCCTCCATCCTTCCTCTTTTCCTCCCTCCCTCCTTCCTTCCTCTCTCTCTCTCTTCCTTCCTTCTCTCTCTTTTTCCTTTCTTCCTTCATTCCCTCCTTCCCTTTGCGGATACGTCTGATAGACATCAATATACGTTGTCCTCCGTCCTTTGTGCGCTTTTCATCCGTTGTTATTCTTTATCGTTCTCGAAGGATTCATTCTTACGGCTGGATCACTCACTGATGACAATGTTCGTCATGACACTGGGTGAGATGAACTACGCTGAAACCTTTATGCCGTGGAAAGACCTGCCCCACCCTACTCTGACCAATGTCTTGTTCCTTCTATTCGCGCTTGGAATGCCTATTATTCTCATGAACATGTTGGTAAGTTGTTGGATTTGCGTGCTTTATGTAACTTAGTTTGTATCTCTCGGGTTACCTGTGGCAAATTAGGTTGGATTGATCACATATATACAAGTGTAAAGCCAGTGTTTTACTTTGATAACGCGAGAAGTGGTTGCCCAATCTCCCGAGCCAGGGGCTCGTGTATAAAGTGCTCGAAGGTGCGCCGTTTACCCCCTCCCTCCATCAGTGCTCCGTTCTACGGGTATTTCAGTAAAGCTGCACTGAGCTACACGGATTAGACGAATCGAACCGGGCACCTCTCGCTTAGAAGGCCGCGCACTAACCAACTAAGCCATCCTTGCTCCTGTGTCAGAGGGGGAAGGGTGTGGGGGACGGACTAGACAGTCATAAATGTTAATAAACTGAGCTCTGTGTTATATTACTGATGTTGATAGGTTGGTCTTGCTGTTGGTGATATTGATAGTATTATGAAAAATGCAGCAATGGATCGCTACGTAATGCAGGTACAAGTTTACAAATTAATTGCTTGGTAGCGAATGAGGTTTAAACACCGACCCCTCCCCCTCCCCCCCCCCCCCCCTTGTCTCCCCCCCCCCCCCCAACACAGCCCCCATGTGCTATCAAGTAGAGAGTATTCTATTAGCCATTTCAAAAACGAGTGGAGGACTGGGAACGGGTGCAATATTCCTCACAACGACCGGAAATGGCGTCTATTGATGCCAACTATTTCTCATTCGGAATGATAACAAATTATCACGTGATTATGTTATTTGTCTCTGTTTGTTAGATCGAAATGCTGCTGGATACCGAGGATACTTTACCATTAAGAATTCGACGCCGTTTCAAATTCGACAAAATGTTCGAGTTCCCAAACAGAAAAGTGAAATTAAGGAGCAAGGTAGGATTTAGCGCGCATGCGTCACTATATTGGAGGAGAGATCAAGAGAGTTTGAATATGAAAACGGAGCACGCACAACTAATAACATTCATATAGTAAATAATAAGCATACCTTTAAAATATTCGAGTTCTTAAACAGAAGAGTGAAATTAAGGAGTAAGGTAGGATTTAGCGCGCCTGCGTCACTAAATTGGAGGAGAGATTAAGACTAGAGTTTGAGTTTGAAAACGAAGCCATTACTAACAACATTCATAGACATAGAGTAAATAATACCTTTAAAATGTTGTTCCTTGTTGATGGTATGTCGTCGGAGTGGTTTGGTTGAGCTAATGTAGTAAGCGTGCCTTCTTCTTGTTGGCCAATAGATATACCATGCAATATTTGGCTTCACGCACCCTGGGGAAGACAAGGTAGAAAATACTGAAGAAGATAAGATGGAACAGATTAAAGACAAACTAGAGGAACAGGAAAACAAGTAAAAACATTATCTGAAACCCCGAAAAGAGACGTTAGATGCTCAGTTTGATGCCCAAACATATTTACAGTTTATTTACCGGTTTTTCTTGCCGTTCTATAACTTAAAAAACTCAAACTACCTGGAATTTATACTGTGCATAAAATGCAGCGTTTGTAGATAATTTTCGAAACCTGTATTTTCCCGCCAAAACACTGTTTGGGTAGCCGCGCGCGCGCGTGGTATCTCTGATTGTGGTCACCCTGTGTTGATTCAATGATCTTCTTTTCTGTTGCAGGATTCAGCAGATTTACGACCTTTTACAGTTCCAATCTCAAGTTTTGTTCAAAATTAACAAGGAAAATGTTGATGCTGATGGTGAAACCTCGAAACCCTCCAAACGAAAGAAGTTCTTCTTATAAAACACATGTATTAACTATTAAAAGTGACTTATTTCAGTGAATATTAACTTCAGCTTTAATATGTCCATTGTTACAGCTATTTTTAGAAAGCGGCGCATTATGGGAAATATTATTGGAAGTTCAAATGTATTCAATTTTTTTTAAAGTTAGTAGGAGGTCAGTAGGAGGCTACTTTAATAAGCCAGATATTTTACAGAATAAAAACTCGTTGCCAGATAAAATTGTTTTTTGTCTAAATTGGTAAGTTCAGTACAGACAGTAGAAATGAGCTGAAGATACAAATATAGATAGCACTTGGTCTAGCGATGAATCAAGATGATGATGATGATGATGATGTATACAATGATGATGGTGGTTTTTGACGATGACAAACGTTAGTTTTTAAAATCATGTTATTTTCATGGAGGCTTGGCTACTCGGTATGCATGAAATAACTAGAACCTGAATTGAAAAAAATATATTGTAAATATGATCACAATTAACATACATACCTGACAGCCCTTTACATTTCACATTCAACTTTGGAATAGAAGAACGAAAAAAACTAGATGGGAGGGGTCCAAGCAGTAAACTATAAAATATTACCCACAATCCTATCTGAATCTTCCCAGAGTTCATTAGGAGTGTGGCGAGCCCGCGATGCTTTGTACGTCGGCATATAAATACAGACGCGGTATGACGTCAAGCAGCCCATAATATAATACGAGGAGCTTGAGCGAGAGCCGTCATGTCCAGCACTGAGTCGCATGGCGTTTTCCGAAAGTGGGAAACTACACCATTAATACTCCATGCAGCACTCTCCACAAGAGATCAAATCCAGACTAGACAAGGCAGTAGATCCTGAAGGCAATGTAGGTCCATTTAGAGTGCTCTTTTGGGCGTTTATCGGGCGCATTTTCAAGATTTCCACACGCTAAACTTTTTGATTTTCGTCCTTGTGGATTTTAGGTTTTGGATATGGCGGCGGTTTTGGAGCTCGTAAGCACATTAGAGCGACTGCCTTTGACGAGAGAAGCTCTAGAGGTAGGCTAGATACACTAGTGGGCTTAAATGTCTATCTGGTTTAGCCATTCTGTCGTTGTTCGGCGTTCGGGGGAAGATTTCTGACGAAATCGTTGTCGACGTACACTGTATCTTGTACATACGAAGATTCCAAGTTGTACAGTATATTGTATTTTTGTCTGATATGTTTTGTACATGTTCTGATATCGTGGAACTGTCTGGGCTATATGTTAAAGAAGCTCATATTTTGAGAGTGGCTGTTCTTTATTCACCACCATCGTAAGCTTTAGGTGTCTTTACTGGTACATGAACAACTAACAAGTGAACCAACGACGATCAAAATATAAGCTTAACAAAGTCTGTTGTTTGTGTACTTTCTCGGTACATAAATTACGGTTTTTTCATTCGGATATTATGTATTCCCGAAATCCTAACGTATCTTTCGACCCTGTTTTTATAATTTTGAAGGAAAATAGTCGTTGGATTCAATACGATTCTACATGTAATTCCCAGCTATCGTTTTCATTTTGAATCCTTTGACTTTCATTCTTTTGCCAGACCACAAAGTTGATATTCTTCATCATGATTGTTTAGTAATTTCATTGAACATTGCCATCTTTAATCCCGTTCTTTTATATGATCTATCTATATTTGAAAATAAAAAAACTTCCTAATTTATTTGCCAATTTTCAAAGTTATACAGGTAAAAATAGTCACAAAATAACAACTAAACCAGTTGTGGTTACTTATATATACAGCTCCAGTGAGGATGAATATTGCTTTGTTAAGCTTGAAAAGAACAATTGTTGTTTCTACAAAGCTGTGTCAATGTGGTTGTTTTTTCTTAGAAATTTGAAATCAATCTCGTGTGTGGATTTTTGCTTTCATTACAGTGAAACTTTTTGTAATAGTTGGATCTATTGCAACATTCAAGCTATCATTTTAAAGTTCTATAAGTTGGATTTTGATCCTATTTCGCTTGATTTTACATAAAAAATTTCCTGCCGCTGAATTGGTACTAACTAATATTGTTACCACTTGTATACATTGTAACTTTGTGTAGTCAGTTGCTCGTAGTAATGTTTTTTTGGACATCCTCGAATTCATATAATCCATGAGTCTCTAAAGTTGAAAGGACAGGAAATAAAATAGACAATTATTGTCTACAGACATAAAAGCCCATGTGTTAAATGCTGGTCAGTTAGTTTAATATCAAATACAATTATTGTTCTACAAAATACAGAGCTGCTCATTTAGAATAGAAAAACATTTAGAATCGTCTGCATAAATTCTTTGTCTCACGTTGAATAGAAACAATCCAAAAAAAATTGTTGTTGTTGTTAAAGATTCGGTCAAGATTGTTTGCAAACATGACACTCTCAAGTGCTGTATATATGTACTTTTATCAAATAAGGTGCAATACCTCTCGTGTGCCCAGTCAGGCTGTACGGTGCTGTGAATTTGGCTGTTGTTATTGTATATTCAAAATGGATCCTCAGACAATGAAGACAGGTCTAGTCTGGTAACCTGTCTCCATACATGGAGCGAGAAAGATCAAAATAAACTATTGTTTTCCTTGGTGCTAATTGAGGCTTTGTTGTACCAGAATGTTTAGTAAACAAGTTATAAGATCAAAGTCCTTTAAGTGATCCGAAGCTGATCCAAATCCAAATTCTCCTCAAGATTATTTGAATTTCGAAGGAGAGTTTGTATGTAAACTACTCGTACTAAAATAAAGTCTATGTCTATGAGTTTGGATTTTGATCACACGTCACTTACTCTGTTCTTGCAGGGACCCCTTCAATTATATTACAAGAGGAAGAAAAATCCCTTGTAAAATGCCAGCTGATTTTTGCTTGAAAGCACTGACAAGCAGTAGTAGACATTGTACAATATATATCAATAATTAATTCCTGTAGTTACTTGCTACTAGTAGCAGGTTCAGTAAACAGATGTGGTTGTTTGTTTATTTAGTTGTTTGTTTGTTTACAGATCTATATATCAAAACCATTGTCGAAATGATAAATAAATAAAATCAGCATTGAAGACAATAATATACTACCCATGTATGAGTGGTTTCCCTTCGTCTTTTATGGTTGTGTATTTTTCTTATCAATCCATGAGTTGTTCTAGATAGCTAGTAGCTGAGTTGATCAGACAGAACAAAGAGCAAAACTTTGTATAGGCAGTCACGTAATGGTCTGTCATGACAGAGCTATGACAGATCATTAGGTACCTGCCTACATGAAGCAACATAATCAGACAGAATGTCAATCACAATCCTTTGCAAATCTAAATCATTCAAATGTACAAACTCACTCACATGTTCACACATCAATAATAATAATAATAACCAACTATATTTACCGAGGGTAAAACACTTAACAGTCATAGACTGATAAACCAGGGCTGTCGTACATAACCCAAAATTCAAGGGGGGGGGGGGGGGGCAATACATATTTAACAGCAAAAAAAATATATAACAATAGTACAGTTATCAGTACTTTTTGGTATCTTTTTCACATTGCTAGGGGGGGCAACTGCCCCCCCCCCCCCCCCCCCCCCCCCTGTGCTGTGTACGGCCCTGTAAACTGATCAAGCTGGCAACAGCTTCATACTGATAAATTTTATGTGTATTTATGTTATGAGTTAGTGTTATGGGTAAATAATTAAGGTAAAATGTATAGATTTGCTCCTTTGCTGTTGAATGTCAATGTCTACTGTATGAACTACATGTAAGTGATACAAATTTCTATTTTTGAATTTTATTTTTATTTCAGACAACAAGAATAGGAAAAACCATTAATTTGCTGCGCAAGAAGACCAACAATGACGACTTGGCTAGACGAGCCAAAAAACTTGTTAAAAAGTGGCAAAAACTTGTTATTAATCAATTAGAGGCATCTCGAAGTGTTGATTCCCCTTTAAATGGCAGTCGCATTTCGTCGCCACAGATCAATGGTGCCTTCCGCGATAACAAATCCATAATACCATCTGTTATCGACAGGACAGTGAAGGCAAGAGTTAATGATGGTGGTAAAAAGGGTTTGAAAAGAAAGCATAGCACATCTAGTCTGAGTAATTCACCGTTAACATTGTCCCAAGACACTATGAGTCCCTGCACACCGAGTGACAATTCCAGCGATCCGTCATCACCCTTCACAACTACTGAAATCTCACAACCAAAAGAAACTCTACTTTTAAGTGAAAGCAAAAGACCTAAACTAACGGTAGATTTAAACGACAAGAATGGCAGTATGTTATCGGTTCAAACTGAAGGGCTTCAGCGACCGGACTGCGGTGGCAAAAATACTGTAAACAAACCAATCAACTCGAATAATCAAGATGTAAATATAAATATAAATGCAGAAACGACACGAGATATGTGTGGCCGTACCAGCGGGGAGACCAACTCACCAAAAAATAATTTAAGTCAAAGTTTGGATAGTTTTTATAATGACAGTGGCATAGACTCCCTTGGAAGTAATGTAAATACAAGTGCATATTCGCAACAACTTACTCCTGACCAAGAAACAGATAATAAAAACAGCTGCACAATCCTTGATTCTCAGAAATCTACTGTACAGGAAGAAATCGCAATTGAATGTAAAGATAATCGGACAGATGTTCAACCCGCAAATTTGCTAGTGAAAAATGGAACTAGTCTATTGAACAATGAAACTGTTGGAGAGTTGAGCGATAGCACTGCTTTGGAGACAAGGATTACAAGTGTCGAAAATTCACTCTCTCCAAATCTGGAATCTAGTCGATCTATTAAAAGTGAAGCAGACTCCTCAATTGGCATCGATGTAACAGAGTCGAAGGACTTAGAACGACTGGAAGGTACATCGGAAATAACTGAAGTAATGAAAAATGACGAAGAGTCTATGACGATGGAGGAGGAGGAGTCATCGGAACCTAAGGTACTTATACTGGATCTAAGCCAGGAAGCAAGTGGTATTAATGGCCGGTTTAATGACCAAGGCAAATGGTACCCTTGGTTGGATGTGATGCCTTATAATGATGGAAACTTGAACATTCTGCCCTATGTTATTCTTGACTAATAATTTATCAATTCATTTGGTTATTGTGTTATTATACTGTATTTGACATTCAAAGAATAATTATTGTTTACCATGATGTATTTTCAGACTTGAGCATATTAAAGTGCCTATAAACCCAATTTTTTTATATTGAAAATTTATTCTGTGTAAGGTGAATAGTTGCAGGATTTTGATACTTTGTGATTTGGGGCTTCGCATCTGTGAGAAGGGTTTGAAATCTCAAAATGCATCATACCCTACTGCAAATTACTGACATTTTACTGCAGAAACTTTTCTTAGTTTTCATTGGACAAAATTCCAGACTTTTTGAATATTGTAGTTCAAAGTGCTAATTGAAAAACACTTGATAAATTATGGCAAATACCTACTTTGACGTCACCAAATTCGCATATGATTTAAAACCTCTATAACTTGGTAATGCGAAGCTCATATAATATTATATAACACTGAACCACCCAATATTTACTTCACATTGCACTGATTTCCAAAATAAAAAAATAGGCTTATAGGCACTTTAAATTTCATTAACTTAAATGTAATTGCATTGCAATGGTATGCTAGTGGCAAAGTCTTATTACTTTGACATGACTGTGGATAGCCTTTTGCGTGGATGCCAGTAGTGGGAAATTTATGGTGCCATGCGGCATTGAAAGAGTTTGATTGGATGAGATGCATCTGCATGCATTTTGATTGGTTCAGAAAGGAAGCCAATTTGATTGTCATGGTACCATAGGTTTCCCACTCATATGAAAACAACTATATCTGCTGTAGCACAGCAATAGAGTAAATTACCAACGAGGAGTTCATGTAACTACCAGTAATATAAGTGCCTGTAACCCTCACTTGTTTGTTTCAAAAATGGATTCAATATAAACTGAATGGTAACAATGTTCAGTTTTTTTTTTGCAATTCGAACCTTTCGGTTGAGTTATAGAGGTTTGAAAATCTCAATAGAATACTGCAAATAAGATGACGTCAACCCAGGCTCGATTTATTATACGGAAATGCCCTTGTGCTGATTATTGACATTTGAAAACTTGCAGAATATTTTCAGTCTGTATCAATGATTTTATAATTTTTCCCAATATCAGAAAAAAAGCTCTTGTACTAAAAATACATAAGTTATGGCAACCGCCTGGATGATTTGTATGTTAGGCTTTCAAACCTCTATAACTCATAAACACAAGGTTCAAATCCCAAAATACTGAACCCTCTATTCAGTTTAAAATCGATTTTGAAATTAACAAATAAGCCAGGTGATAGACGTCGTTTTGGTTATTTTCTGTTGTGTTTGTGTTCATACTCACGATGGCATGTGCTGTTGACTCACCAAGACTTGATCATGGAGTGTCAACAGCACAGATGCCATCCATAGTACATCTGCACAGAAGTTAGTCCTAAGAACCTTTCAAGGGTTTGTAGAGGTTATCAGAATACTCCCGTTTCAAGTTGTTTAGACACTGCTGTACTCCTTGACAAAAGATTCGTTTGCTCAGGCTCGGCCTCAATTCAGTGAAAATTATGCACAAATACTGTCGGACGAAAACGTGAAAAAGTGTTGGCATTCAACGATAGAAACAATTTTTAATTGCACGGGTTGTTCTCTGGATTGAGGCTAAGCCTGAGCAAACGCGTCTTGTCAAGGAGTACAGCGGTGTCTACTCAAAACTGGAGTATTTGAACATTGTAGGTACAGAGTTCAAAGTAGATTTTGAAACTGCTGCTTCAAAACGTGTATAATGATGACATTTTTATAGAAGTTGATGCACAACGGCACATTTTATAGCTATACAACAGGTGCTGTTGACAGACAGTGGAATTAGTTGCAATCTTCTACTGAGGACCATTGTGTAGCTTAAGAGAGGTTTTCATAAACTGAATATTGGACATCTGTAGATGTAGATTGCTGGTAATCGCACAATATTGGAGTGTGTACACCTGTGCAATGAAGTAGAATCAAATTTAGTGTACTTCAATAGCTTTGGTCAACAATAATATTGAAGGGCTCCCTGCAAGAATGGTGTAAGTGACTTGCAGGGGTAGATCCAGGATATTTTTTAGGAGGGGGTGCACCATCTTTTAGGTTGAGGTGCATTAATGATCAGGACGTACACAAACTCGAGCACCAATAAGCTCATCCAGTGGGGGTGCGCACCCCCTGCACCCCTCGCCTAGATCCGCCCCTGACTTGTGATCAAAACCCAAATTCTCCTTTGAAAATCAAAGAATGTACATTTAGAAATTGAAAGAATGTACATTTAAAACTCTGTTATTGCAAGGAGCCCTTCAATTACAGAGGTGGACACATGCTGCAATCATATAGCCAGCAACTAATTCCAGTTCTCTTATTTTCGCGCCTTTATGAAAACCACCCTATCTTCAATGCCTTGTGCTATTATAATATTTAGAGTGAATTATTGAAGTATTGTTTGATGTCAGGAAATGCGTTAATACAGAATAGTATTGTAGGTACTGGAAACTAATGTGCAAACTCTTAATCAATATTCAAAGACAAATATGTAGTTAATATTAAAAGTGAACTACCTGAATTGTCAATTGTTATTTTCAAGACTACATGTTGTATACATACATGTACACCCCCTCCAAAGTATATATTTTGGCCTTCAGGTTAGTGGGTTGATTTGTAGGGACCTTTTAGGCTCTCATTCATGGCAGTATCAGTGCAAAGGCCTGTGATCCTCATATATTCTGACATTTTAAGCCCAAGTCTGAATACTGATCCTGTCACTTCCTCTCGGTCACTCGCCTGTTTTTTTATGCAAAGGCAATGCAATGGTCCAGCTAGGGCCAGTAACACGCAGCTAAGGAGGTAACCATGGCAACCAAGCCACAGGTCTACTCCCGGCATACATACTTAAGTTAATCCTGTGAGCACCCATGGAGGGTGGAGCAAGCAAACGCAAGCAAGCTGAACAATGGCGTCTGCTAACAGAAATTCCCTTCCGGTTAGAAGCAACCACCCTCCTCCCCTCCCCAAGTCATCTGAGTTGTTATTATTATGCATGGCAATATACACCTATTCCAAATATCGTTGTCCGGGCCGAAAGCAACAAGCAACAAGCTGACGACCGCAAAGGACTTTGGGAATCTCCTAATTAATTTATTTATCTGTGGTCCCTACGGACGTTGAATAGCAATCATTTGGAACTATTCGGCAATTTGAAAATGCATGTTGTCAAAATGTCTATGGATGAATAAATGAATAAGGAGAAAGCCACAGTCCTTTGTGGTCGTCAGCTTGTTGCTTTCGGCCTGGACAACGATTTTTGGAATAGGTGTACATATTTAAAAAAATACAAATCTATTGAGATTGTTTTAATCAATTTTAATGCTTTAAAAATAAAAAATATCTATTATTTTACATCCACTGGAAAGATCAACAGCAAATAGCTGGCTTACTGAGATAACAATGATTCATAGTAATTACCATTTTTTCTTATTCATGACAAGTTTTGAATGGTTCGAGTGGTTTCCATAAACCTGTGAGACTAGTACCGGTAGTTAGTGTGTAATAGTCAAATAAAAACAAAAGAACACAATGGAAGTAGAGTGTACTTAGTATGGGTTAAACAATGAACTCAAGTGGTTTATGGAATTTAGAGTGTCGAGCATTTAGAGCATTCTATCTAATAATGCGAGACACTCTAAATTCCATAAACCACGAGTGTATATTGTTTAACCACCTTATAATATGGTATAGCCATGAAGAATTTTATTCATTTTAATTATGCATAGCGAGTACTATATAGTATGCCACTGGTGAGAATTTTGTTTTTCACTGTTTTACAACGTAGTGAAATATTATATAGTACTTCATGCCACTTGCCTAGGTAAGACACTATGGAATACAGTACAGAACACTGTCTAGTTGGTTTCTACTAATGTCCGGCAAGGTCTTCATGTAGCTGTACAAATTGTCCTGGCTATTGTTTTTATGTAAAAACAATACATAGCCAGGACTTTTGTGTGTCTATTTCACAGTCTGGTTTATGAAAACTACTCTAAGACATAATTTCAATTTCAAAGTTAATAAAGAAGCTTACTTCCATATTAATAGAGAATAGAGAGCATAAGAGTTATAAAATCTCGTATTATTAATTATTAATTAAGGATGCTTCCATCTGACCAGAACGGTTGAGCCAATGATGAAGACCCTGGGTCCGAGCCCATGATTCCTTGCTCCAAAATTTTGATTTTGTGTTTGCTAAAACTATATAATGTAGACTTTAAAATAGAACACTGTACTGTTTTGGACAAGGATGGCTGAGACAGATGTTAAATTATTCAGATTCTATTTTCTGATTTGGGCATGCAAGACAACATGGGCTTGGACGCAGGGCCTTTAAAGTAGGTGCCAATGCGCCCCAGATAAACACATGCTTTTCAAGACATTCATATTGGCTCAGGGCAGCTTATTGACAGAGTATATAGCCACAACAACAAAATTCTGACAGATTGTTCTCTGAATCATGGCTAACCAGGGATGCACTTTTGGAAAAGGAGGCGCACTTTTGAAAATTCAAATACCTTTTTTGCAAAAAAAAAAAAAAAAAAAAAAAGGGCTGAAACCAATGTAACAACCTGAATGGATCTGCCCCTGCTAACCCCGAGCAACCCAGTAGTTCAATTTTGATACATGGTTCACTTGCCATGCACAAACGTTTCAGTGCGACGCTCCAGGCAATAAATAAAATGTATTATTTTATCTATTCCCAAATCACTGACCAATATCTTTTGCCAAAGAAATGGAAACTGGAGTAGTGAGATCTTGGCATTAATATGGTCACAGTGGGACAAAATGTTTTCAGTCTTTGTGTAGAGGTTGCCATTATGGGAAGGTTTCACCAACAATAAATGTACACGTGAGACTGGTCGTTACAGAGAGGTGGCCATTGTTGGGAGGAGGCCAGTCAGTAGAGGTGTATTCAACATTGTACTTGCTGGATTTCAGTGATTATTATTATTAATAATAATTATTAATTATTAATAACAACATCAGCATACAGAATATACAATCTGGTCAAACGGAAAGAACCTTACTTTTTAGGCCATTTATAAAAATTGACAGCATATACAACCTAAGTAATATCCCATTCGAACTTATAGAAATTATGCAATTAATACATCAGGAAGAATTGTTTCAATTGTAATGATTATGGATAGTAAAAGTAAAATATATATTTAGTTGTCTATATTTCATACTAATTTATTTTATAGTAAGCATCTTAAGCTTGATATATATCCTTATTTTATTTATACAACTAAACATCAATTTAATGACACTTCTAGATTATTTACCATATCATATTTTCAAGATTGCACAACGTAATCTAGAGTTCTTTTACGCAACGTAACCTACGTTGTATGTACATGTGTTAGTGCAATGCAACAGTTCCTCTATGCATTTAAGCTTACGTTGTACGTTTGCGCAACGTAATCTAAAGACTTCTTAAACGAAACGTAGCTGTACTGTTTTGGACAAGGATGGCTGAGACAGATGTTAAATTATTCAGATTCTATTTTCTGATTTGGGCATGCAAGACAACATGGGCTTGGACGCAGGGCCTTTAAAGTAGGTGCCAATGCGCCCCAGATAAACACATGCTTTTCAAGACATTCATATTGGCTCAGGGCAGCTTATTGACAGAGTATATAGCCACAACAACAAAATTCTGACAGATTGTTCTCTGAATCATGGCTAACCAGGGATGCACTTTTGGAAAAGGAGGCGCACTTTTGAAAATTCAAATACCTTTTTTGCAAAAAAAAAAAAAAAAAAAAAAAAAAGGGCTGAAACCAATGTAACAACCTGAATGGATCTGCCCCTGCTAACCCCGAGCAACCCAGTAGTTCAATTTTGATACATGGTCCACTTGCCATGCACAAACGTTTCAGTGCGACGCTCCAGGCAATAAATAAAATGTATTATTTTATCTATTCCCAAATCACTGACCAATATCTTTTGCCAAAGAAATGGAAACTGGAGTAGTGAGATCTTGGCATTAATATGGTCACAGTGGGACAAAATGTTTTCAGTCTTTGTGTAGAGGTTGCCATTATGGGAAGGTTTCACCAACAATAAATGTACACGTGAGACTGGTCGTTACAGAGAGGTGGCCATTGTTGGGAGGAGGCCAGTCAGTAGAGGTGTATTCAACATTGTACTTGCTGGATTTCAGTGATTATTATTATTAATAATAATTATTAATTATTAATAACAACATCAGCATACAGAATATACAATCTGGTCAAACGGAAAGAACCTTACTTTTTAGGCCATTTATAAAAATTGACAGCATATACAACCTAAGTAATATCCCATTCGAACTTATAGAAATTATGCAATTAATACATCAGGAAGAATTGTTTCAATTGTAATGATTATGGATAGTAAAAGTAAAATATATATTTAGTTGTCTATATTTCATACTAATTTATTTTATAGTAAGCATCTTAAGCTTGATATATATCCTTATTTTATTTATACAACTAAACATCAATTTAATGACACTTCTAGATTATTTACCATATCATATTTTCAAGATTGCACAACGTAATCTAGAGTTCTTTTACGCAACGTAACCTACGTTGTATGTACATGTGTTAGTGCAATGCAACAGTTCCTCTATGCATTTAAGCTTACGTTGTACGTTTGCGCAACGTAATCTAAAGACTTCTTAAACGAAACGTAGCAAAACAAAAACTTCCTTCTGTACAATGTAGCTTATATATCTCTATACATGACCTAGATTTTCTTTAGGTCTCTTCAAAACATGCGGGTATTACCTTTGCGGAATTATAGTACATGTACGTAAGCGTTTAAAATTTTTGCAATTATTGAAAAACGTACATTATAAAATCCTTGAAAAAGCCGAAAATTTAAGGAATTACTAGAAACGACATTTACCTCATTGGCCTAGGTCAAGTGTAACCGCGTGCAATTTTGAATACATAATTTGACACGTGACTTGAAGTATATTTGGTCTTCTTCAAATCCTTTGATTTATTGAGCGAGGTCGACTTACGGAATGCTACGGAAACGCAATTGACTGTGCGTTAATTGCGTTAACTGCACTGAACTTACCGCTCTTGTACAAATAACCATAACCGCGAAGGCTGTACTGCGCCAATCATTTCTAGCATTTATTCTCTATGTACACATTAAAACTGCACTTGGAAGTTGTAACCTTTCTAGCCAGCTACTGTAGCTCTCAAGGGAGACTCGAGTCTGAGGTAGAGTAGAGCCTCTCCCTACCCTCTCCACCCTCTTTACTCCTTAGTTTAGTTCGGAATATTACAGGTTGTCCACCTTTTGCTGAGCTTCATGCGAACGAGTCAGCAAAATCTCCATCAGCGGAATTCTAAAAAAAATATTAACAAAACATTTACCTATAGGGAGCAGAGAGGAACGGATCAGGGAGGAGGGAGAAACAACCGGAAAAAAAATAGGGAGGGAGAAAAATGGCCTAAAAATATAGAGGGAGGAGTTAAAAACAATCAAAACAAACAGGGAGCAGGGAGAAAAATGACCTAAAACTTAGGGAGGGTGGATATTTAAAAAAATGCCTGTTCCTCTCTGCTCTTTAGGGTCATGAGAACAGGAGAGCGTCGTAGGAGGAGGTAACCAACCCAAACATATTAGGAGCATGCATATGGTGCCAGGGAGTGAGGGAGGGAGGGAGGGAGGGAGGAGAGTTTGAAGGGGAGAAAAGGGAAGCAATCGTCCATGGGTGGTTATTGATGGAAAGAGACGTAGAAGTGAATAGTGGTAAAGCGTGGGGAAGAAGACCACAGGTCTGTGAAGTCACAACAATGTACATCACGCTCATCATTAACAATTGAAGGGGTTCCTGCAAGAACAACGTAAGTGATCTCTGAACAAAATCTAAACTCTCCTCGAGATTCTTTGAATTTCAAAGGAGAATTTGGGTTTTGATCACAAGTCACTTACTCCGTTCAAGTTGCACAGACCCCTTCAATTCCTACCTTGCTCAAGTGAAAGGACGTGCCATCATTAGCATTTGTCTTGGGGCTTACAGCAAACGGATCGCTTCGAGTACTTTTTTCGGCAAATGGATCCATAGAATCATCAAATGGATCTTTACTGGTGGAGAACCCGGGAAAGACAACTGCTCCATCTGAGGCAAACGGGTCAATATTTGTATTGTTCGATGAGAACTCAGCAAAAGGATCCACTCCACCAAAATGAGCTTTAAACATGTCTTCTTCACCCTCTTTTGAAGCAAAAGGTTCAGAGAACAATTGGTGGTTGTCCTGAGCTGTCGAGTTTGTTTTATGGTCAGCGGTTTTTGCGGCACTAAAATTAAAGTCAGTAAAAAAGTCATCGCCAAATGGATCTGGTGAATGTTTAGAATTACTCGAGTCTTTTTCCTTTTCGTTTGGAGTTTCACCAGACCACTTAGCCTGCCAAGAATTTTCCTTGTCAGGTGATATGGTTGTTTGAGGTGAACTGAATGGGTCAGAGTTCAATGTGCTTCCAGCAAAGACCGAGCTCGCACAGGCTTTACCCGCTTCAAGGTCAATCCTTGGAGGCAAAGCAGGGGGAAGGCGTTTGGGTGTTCCAGGTTTCAATGTGGGCGAAGTTATACATCCTGCAGGTTGTGGAGGAGTTGGTGGGATTTGGCCCATAACCGGACTTGAGTAAGTCCTGGGACGCGGCGGAAGCGATGGCAACGGAGCCATCGGTCTTGGGGGGAGGGGTGGTGGTACAGATGGAGACTCTTGCTCGTTGGTGGGTTTTGTTGGTAAGATTGATAAAGTAACTGGTCTGACTGGTTTGTCATCAGCATTATCACTGCTATCTTCATTATTCGGTTCGATTATCTGTGGTATTGTTTTACTCAATGTCTCGACATCTTCTGATATCATTTCACTGTCATTTGTGTCAGATTCTTTGTCAGAGCTCGACAAGTCCTCGTCGTCAGCTAACTTAGCTTTTCTTTCACTCTCAACAGATCCAGGCTCACTTGACTGACTCACCTCAGAACCGCCCTCTTCCTTGTTAGTTATGTCCTCTGGAGAATCCTTCCCCTCATTGCTTACGCTATGCTTATCTTCGGTGTCATTCACTGGTATATCTGCCTTGATAGGCGTCAAAAATGATTCAAAGTGATTGGTGTGGAATGCATCAGCTCCTTCCACAGTAGACTCATTCTTTGTTTGAGGAACTTTAAAAGGTGTCGATGCAAAAGCATCACTGAACTTAATCTCGCCAAAAGCATTCTCTGTCAGTCCATCCTTGGTGTCTGTCTGTCCGCCAAACGCATCGTCCCATGAAAAAGTGACCTCTTTCTTAGGTTTATCGTCAAAGGCATTAGTCCAAGAGAAATCGGGCTCAGTTGCTACTTTGTCGGGCTGCTGTGCCTTGTCAACCTCTTCGGTATCAAACTTTGTCTCAAAGGAATCATCCCACGTGAACGTGGCTTTCGACTCGTCACTCTTGGTAGGCTTGTTGTCTTCTTTGTCGTCATGCGTTTCGCTCTCTCCAAATGCAGTGCTCCACGAAAGCTCAGCTTTATGAGTGTCCTTTTCGTTTTCTTTTGGTTCGCTTTCCCCGAAAGCATTGCTCCAAGACAACTCTGGTTTGGGTTCCTCGGTTGAGGGTTTTTCATTGGTACACTCTTTATCGGAATCCTCTTCCGTCGCTTTAAACAATGGAGGTGGCATTTCACTAGAGCTAAATGCCGCGTCAAAAGCACTACTCGAAGCAAAGGCTTCACTTTTCTCTGATTCTTTTTCTCCAGTTTTATTCGAGTTGATATCTCCCTCAAATTCATCATGATTTTGTTCCAGTTCAAAAGGTACAGGTGACATTCGACCAGGACCAAACGCAGACTCAAAAGCATCGCTTGACGCAAAAGCGTCACCTGACTGGAATTCCTTAGGAGGTGCATTCGATGTGGGAGCAAAGGGATCATCCACAGGGAAATCAGTGGACGGAGCATGCGCAGATTCAGCCTTGTCATCAAAATGACTAGAGAAGAAATCATCATTACCAAACACTGCTGAAGAAGGTGGACTTCCTTCTGATATTGAACTCTTTGCTTCAGGCTGGTCTGGAGACCTAAACGGGTCAACCATGACATCGCTCTTTTTCTCTGCACTGTTGCTTTTAGCAAAATCCACAGGGAATGACTGATCGTCCCCAGCGAATGTTTCCTTAAAACTAAATCCTGCATAACCTGTTTTGGTCTCGGTTTTATTTGCTGTAGCCTTGGCGATCAAGTCAGAAGGAATGGTTTCATAATCCCGAGAGGAAGGAATGGTCTCATAGTCATGGTTCTCATCTTCAAGAGCAGGAGGAGTGAGTTTGATTTCACGAGTCTGTCCTGAGCTGCTTGGAGGAACAGGCCTTGCGCGCACTGCCGCTGGTGGGGTAGAGGTAGCCGTCACAGATTTCAAGTCCAAACTCCGCGTATCAAAGGATGCAGTTTCGGAAGACGATGAAACTGATGATGAAATGGAATCTTTACGAATGATGTCAACAGATGATAATGATACATTATCAGCGGCTGTATGATCTGGCTGAGACAATACTGATGCACCGAAGAACTGATCGGAAGCTGACGAATTCACGACTGACTCTGAATCTACATTGTTTTCCTGAAAGAAAAGGATAGAAACAATTAGAACCCAGCTGGGGTAGGGTGGGGAGTACTCTCCCTCGCAACCGTCTTTAGTTCCGTCACGCAACATTCCCTGGAGCATTGCGTGATGGAACTAAAGACGAATGCGAGGGAGAATAGGTGGGGAGAAAAGCACCATATAAATATTTTAAATACAACAATAGTTTGTGTTCAACAGCGTAGTGCCACAGGGAGCCCAATCAAATGATATCCCACGCGCCATTCCACAGAAAACCAGTCAAAACAAGTCATACGTATAATATCTACAGATTAAATAGTTGGGCTGCCTGTGTGCATTATTTCATAATTCTGACAAAGTACTGTCATCGTCGTGACGCCATTGTCCACAGACATTGCGCACACAAATAAACACATCAAACTTCAGACAAAATGATGTCACACATGGATATGCTGTAATTTTATAGAATCTTGCTTTATGAGTTTTGGATCTGGATGTACTGTGTACCTTGAGTTCTTGAAGTCCAGCTTGAGGACTTTCCTGGGAAGAAGCTGATGCGTATGGAGCCGGAGGCAAAGGTCTTGGTGTGGGAACCTGGAAGCAAAGTTGCAATAAACCATCTCATCTTAAGGTACAGGACACATGGTGAAACATTGTGTGTAATAGTGTAATATTGCTGGCAATGTAATTGCAGCATGATTGCAACTCTGCAACTCTTGTGACCAAAATTATTGAAGTATAATGTGATCTTACTTCTGCAGAACAGAACATATTGCAGAGATAGACACATGCTGAAATCGTGCAATTGCTGGCATTATTGCATGCAATGTTGCACATAGCTTTACCTTTAATCTCAGAGGGAAAATAATTAAAGACTAGAGTTTTGAATGAAAATCAAACACTCTGGTACCCTGGGTTCCAGAGGGCGGAGAAAAGGCAAGGGAAGAGGCAGGGGAAGAGGCAGGGGAAGAGGCAGGGGAAGAGGCCAAGAGAGAAGGCAGGGGAAGAGGCCAAGAGAGAAGGCAGGGGAAGAGGCCAGGGAAGAGGCAGGGGAAGAGGCCAGGGAAGAGGCCAGGGGAAGAGGCCAGGGGAAGAGGCCAGGGGAAGAGGCCAGGGGAAGAGGCCAGGGGAAGAGGCCAGGGGAAGAGGCCAGGGGAAGAGGCCAGGGGAAGAGGCCAGGGAAAGAGGCCAGGGAAAGAGGCCAGGGAAGAGGCCAGGGAAGAGGCCAGGGAAGAGGCCAGGGAAAGAGGCCAGGGAAGAGGCCAGGGAAGAGGCCAGGGAAGAGGCCAGGGAAGAGGCCAGGGAAGAGGCCAGGGAAGAGGCCAGGGAAGAGGCCAGGGAAGAGGCCAGGGAAGAGGCCAGGGAAGAGGCCAGGGAAGAGGCCAGGGAAGAGGCCAGGGAAGAGGCCAGGGAAGAGGCCAGGGAAGAGGCCAGGGAAGAGGCCAGGGAAGAGGCCAGGGAAGAGGCCAGGGAAGAGGCCAGGGAAGAGGCCAGGGACAAAAGGCATTCTCTCCCGGCCTCTGGAACCCAGGGTAACACTGTGGAGAAAGGTATGTAGTAAATTTACTGAGGTTTAAGACGTTAGTCCTTTCTTGGTGGATTAATGTCCAAAATGTCAGTACTTTGTCACAGTGTTCAGTGTTCTCAAACTCATTAATAATTCATGAAGACAAGACAAAGGAAATCACTACCGTGAAGGAGGTCTGAAAATGTGATCTTAATTAGCATAAAATTTGGTCAACCTGAACTTCAAACTTCTCAGAAGCTACACCTATTTCAAAAAGGTTGTCGAGGACAGCAGTCCACAGGCAATAGGTTATACGTCGTTCCAAGAACAAACTGCATTATGATAACAGCTTGAATGTCGTGGATGCCAGAGAAAATTCGATTCAAATTTTTTCTTGTCCTGTTTGAAATCAAATAGTTACAATATCATACAGCTTTTCATACAGAAAGTGCCAGTTTGGGCCATTCAAGCTGTTACCATAATGCAGTTCGGTCTTGCAACGATGTATAACCTATTGCCTATGGACTGATGTCCTCGACAACCTTCTTTGAAATAGGTGTATATCAAACACGAGAAAGAGTTGTTCCTCCAATATCCAAAGACCTTGAAGTTGGTAAAAAAATTGGCTGCACCTTGTTTTTCAACTCACTTCTTAGTGTGCTCATGTTGGTGTTTTGAAATCAGAGGATGAACTCTTTCTCGTGTATATTACTTAAAGAACTAGTTGTAACTAGTACGTGTTAGTTGACTAACAGAACCAACCAAAAGACTTCTTGTAATTTACTAAAGATTCTCCTCCCAAGCCACTGACTGACTGTCCTATACAAGTTGATGAGGAGACATTACCTTGTAGTGTGAGGTGTCAGGATTACCATCTGATGAAGGTAATGAAGTTGATGATGTTGAGGGTTCCTACAAAACAAACAGACAATTTAATTAAAGATATCAGGAAGCCTCTGTAAATCACTATTTTGGTGATGTTTATAGACAACCACTGGATATGAGCAATCGCACACGTCTGTGATTGGTAGTCTCCCTTGCATCCATTTTTAGTTCCGTCACGCAACCCTCCCTGAGATGCCAGTTGGCGGCGTTGAGTGACGGAACTAAAAACGAATGCAAGGGAGACTATCTGATTAGCCTGCGTAGCTTGGCGGTCTGGAAGGGGATTGGGGAGGGGGGAGGGGGAGGGGGAAAAGGATGGAGGAGAGGGGATTGGGGAGAAGAAGGGGGGAAAGACCGCCTGCCCGAAGACTATGGGTTTTTGAATTGCCCGACCGCTGGAGAACGGGAAATACTGATTGGCTAAAAAGTGACGTGTCTGTCAACGGGTGTCAACAACACTTATAATCATTCAAACTTTTCACGAGGCGGCGACACGCGACAGACGCGTGTATTGAAAAAGCCTTGGAATTCTTAAATAATTCTCACAGAGATTTTACTTTCAAACCAGAGCAATTAGGCAGGCTGTTAAAGATTTGCTTCGAGGAAAAGATTGATGTTTTGGCTATTTTGCCCACAGGCTTTGTCAAAAGCATCAGTATATTTATAGTTTTCCTACTGGCAAGAAAAGCATTGGAACAGGACGATACACACTCAGTGAGTGTCGTTGTGATTTCTCCCTTGAAGAGTATCATTTTGGACCAGATTGCAGAGATACAATCTCTTAACTGTTCTGCAGTTGAAATCGAACTTTGCGAAAATATCGATGCCATTGTTAGTTCTCCTCCAGAGTTCATATAGTCGATAGCTGAGAGCGGCGTTTTCTCGTCTTCCTTTAGGGAAAAACAACAACAACAACAAAAAACAACCACAGTACCTGCTCTACATCGAAGTGTTTCTGCAGTTGTCGTAGATGAGTGTCATACGATGGTGATGCCAAAGGTCAAATTGTAGGATTGGTTATTTTAATTGGATTAGCAAAGAGGCGGTATTCAAAAACCTATAGTCTTCGGGCAGGCATTCTTTCCCCCCTTCTCCTCCCCAACCGCCGCTCCCCTCCCCTTCTCCTCCCCAATCCCCCTCCTCCTTCCTTTTCCCCCTCCCCCTTCCCAATCCCCTTCCAGACCGCCAAGCTACGCAGGCTACTATCTGATTGGTTCCTTTTCTCTCAATTTCTCAAGTTAAATACAGCGATTTGCAAAAATTATGTAAAAGCAATATATATCAATATATCAATATATTGGGTGCATTGTGGGTAATTTTCATTATAAAATTGCTGAATAAGCCCTCTAAAGTTCAAATTTATCAATTGTTTTTTCACATACATACTACAAATGTTAATTGGGTTTAGATTCAGGTTTAATAATAGCTAAAATCAAAGAATTAGGATTATGCAAATTACTATATATCGATATATCGATACATTAGGATTTTACAGAATTTTTGCAAATCGCTGTATGCAGTAATGTAAAATAGAAAAATAGAAAAACATTATTATGTCCTATAACCAATAATATTTGGAAAAAAAGGTTCCAGCATCACCACAATAAGCATCAGCCTCCTTGTCAATACACATACATAAACTTTATTAACGTGTCATGACTTCTAGCATACCACAAGTGGTACACTAATCGGGGACACTATTCTAATGTCCAATCATACCTCATAGATGTTATTGTCATTGAAGCTACTTTCCTGACTTGGACCTAGAACAGAAGAAACAACTAGCCATTTCTCCTATTATAATATCATTATACTTTCGTCAGTCAGTCATTCTATACATTACAAGTAAGTACTATGATCATTTCTCCAGCAGAAATACCATTACGACTCCATTAAAATATTTATAAAATACATTCAGAAATCTCTGTGATCTGATTGGCTGTTACACTCGTTTGCATCAGGCTATGCAAACACGGTAATGATGTCCCAACTGTATTTATTTTATAAAAGAAATGTAAAACGTTTTTCTGTGTTTGCATACACCGAATCTCTACACCGAATCGAGATATGGCGTCCAATTTGAACTGCCAAAGTTCTGGACTGACTAGCCTCGTGTTCATGTGGAAACACAAAAGCGTTTTCACATGAATGAGAGGCTAGTCAGTCCAGTACAATAAATTGGTCGCCATATTTTGATTCGGTGTATAGCCTGGCCATGGTGCAAACACTCTGGGGTTTGGGAGAAGTCGAGAGCTCTGCGTAATGTGGCTCGGTTTTACACATCAGCTCTCAACTTCTCCCAAACTCCCCCTCGTGTGTGTGTACCAGGCTATGCAAACATGGAAACTGTTTTATATTTCTTAAACCAGGCCATTAACATGGCCAAGCCATGCTTTCACACCCAAACAAAGTCCACTACTGGTCATCATTCAGATAAAACAGCAATGTTATGTGCAATGAATTTCAGCCTACCATTAGAAACTATAGCTGTGCTTGCTTGGGATATGTTGTCTGGAGTAGGTGGCTTTAGTGGAGTCTTTCTTTGCTTCAGAGCTGCTGCTTGTCTTAGTTTATAGACAGTTTGAAACAACTCGTAGAGAGTTGACGTTACAATACCAGCCTAGAAATACACATGTATAGTGCACATTTATTATAGTGCAAGAAAAGTGTACATGTATATGTACATGTAGTTGATCAACATCCAAATTCTCCTTTAGGCCCCATTCACACAATACCAGACGAATTTTTAAACTTTCAAAAATTTGACCAGTATACACCATTTACATGGAACCGTCTCTTTAATTACCGGTATATAAAAGAATGTCATGTTCACACGGAACCGGATCAATATGGTAAGGTCAGTGGTTTTACCATCTGATCATGCACAGAGCCTGCCTAGTCAGCCACGCCAAAATACAGCTTGCAGTACGAAAACTTATCCGGACAAGGTGTTTACATGTACATGGTACCAATCAATTATTTTTATCTGTGCAAGTCAAAAATTTGACCTTGATTTTGCAGGTCCCAAATTTGCACGGCTAGGCGTACACATTTTTGTACGGATAGCACAGTTCAGTGTGAGCAGAACGCCGAAACATACAACATTTTGAAAGGTTAAAAATTTATCTGGTACCTAAAGGAGAATTTAGTTTTTAATCAGAGATCACTTACGTTGTTCTTGCATGGAACCCTTCAATTTATGACAGACCATGTGTTCCAACCCATGATGCATTGTGCTAATGATTTGATTTGTGTAAACAATATAATGTACATGCATTACCGTTTTTTTTTTGCCAAGGATGATTCAAACTGACCCCAAATCTTTTAGAATTTTTTATATCTTCGAAATTTCTTTTTTCGTGGCTTCAAGGCATCATGGGTTCGGGACACAGCATCTGGAAGCGAATAGTGTACTCACCACTTTGTCATACTTGATTGCATACATCATATGTCCTACGCTGCCAGCCGCACACTTTGCACTACTAATAAAGCTAAAGATTTTCTTATCCTCAGGATCGTGAGTAATAAAAGAAACCTTGTTTACAGGGTGTTCAAACAAGACATTCTGAAAACAAAATGAATACACATCAATAATAATAATAATAATAATAAATATTTTGAGGAGGCCTCCGTCACTCAACATTGGCATCCAAAGAATTACAGTATATGGGTGTAGAGGAAATTATAGTGCTCAAGTTAGTAAGGAAGTGAAATCTCAATGATTTATTGACTCCTGATTAGTACCGTAAACATTGGTAGATAAGCTGCACTTGCAGAGAAGCCACACCCTAAATTTGGCAACTCAAATTATTTTGGGAAAAAAAGGTTTTTGGAAGTAATTGAAAACCAATTAAAATCAAGAAGAAAGCTGTATAACCATATAATGTACTGTAGTGCCATATTTGCCGGTGTTCCCACACATACATGTAAGCTACAAATTGTAGCTAACAATGTACACCCCTGATTTCAAACAAGGGTCTTAAGGGAAAAGGTGTGGCTTGTCTGCCAGTTTTTGCTGTACTTCAGATTTGATTTGCAACGATTTACAACCAGTATAATAATAATAATAATAAACTTTATTAATGTGTCTTAATTTGTTAGCTTACATTTAAAAGTATGCTAATTGGGGACACCTATCTAGAAAAATTGAACTAAAAATAATAATTAAAAATATATCACCTAATATATATTATTGTATGTCAATACAAATAATATCAAATCTAAGATCTAAAAGTTATATTAAAATAATTAAAAAATATATATATATTACTAAAAAAATTATAATATGTATATATAAAATGCATTAATTAACTAATTATTACATAAAAAACAAGCGTGACATGTTTCTTGTATTAAATCCTTAAGTTCTAATTTCCTTATATGTGATTTGAAAATATTAATAGTGCTAGACTTTCTTATGGTTTCACTAAGTTTTGACCATAGAACAGGTCCAAAATATCTAAGACTATGTTTACCGTATGTAACTGTATTAAATCTAGGTATAGTGAAGTCAGAGTTTCTAAGATTATACTGATTGCAAGTGTTTTTCTTGAAAAGTTCCTGTATATAGGAAGGGCAAAATTCATTTTTGACTTTAAACATTAGGATAGCAATGTCCTGCAATCTTCTGTTCTGTAGTGTAGGTAGTTTTGCCATGCTTAAAAGCTCTTCATACGTGTCGATCTTATTGTTGTAAACAGCTCTTAACGCTCTTTCTTGAATACGCTCAAGTTTTCTGTTGTCAGATGCTCGGCAGAAGTGCCATACAGTATGACAGTACGTTAGTTGAGGCAGTATAGCAGATTTGTAGATAGTAAGTTTAGCTTTGATTGGTAACATGTTCCTTAATCTCATTAATACTCCAACTTTTTTGGCTGTTTTTTTACATACTGCGCCAACGTGATTTGTAAAATTCAGATTTTCATCAATCGTCAAACCTAGGAGTTTCAATTCTGTGTCTTGTTTGATAGGTATATTCGACATTACGATATTCATATCTTTGTCTTTTTTCCTTGGCCCCAAACTCATGGTTTGGTATTTCTCAAAGTTTCCTTGTAATAGGTTACTATCATACCATTCTGAAATCAGCTTTCCCTCCTTATTAAGAGCCTCTTCAACTTCCTTAATCGTTTCACCAGTGGAATGAAGTTGGTGGTCATCTGCATACATTTTTAAGTTACATTTACTGATTGTATATGTTAAATCGTTCTGGAAAATATTCCATAGTAACGGGCCAAATGTCGAGCCTTGAGGGCACCCTCTAAGTACTTCCTTCCATTCACTAGCGACTTGAGAGCCGATTCTTACTCTGCATTTTCTTTTGTCAAAATATGATCGCATTAGTTTGATGGTAGATTCAGAAAATCCATAAGCTTTCAATTTACTTAATAGAAGTGGAGGATGTAATGAATCAAAAGCCTTGGACATGTCAGTTGATAGTACTCCTACCATTTTCTTTTCATCGATAGCACTTTTTCCATTTTTCCACAAGACTAATCAGAGTTGTTTCCGTGCTGTGTCTTTTGCGATAGGCTGTGAGATTACTACTAAGGCGTGGTTCCATAAATGTTGTTACTTGTTTACTTAATAATTTTTCAAACACTTTATCGCTAGCAGTAAGCAACGTAATAGGCCTATAGTTCTTTACATCCAAATTATTATCTTTCTTGAAAACTGGGATCCATTCCCCTTTCTTCCAATCAGCAGGCCAATAACTTGCTTCTATGCATTTATTGTATATGGTAGTCAAAGATGGTGCTAGTTCTTGGTGTCCCATCTTGAGAATCTTGAGCGGCATCCGATCATAACCAACAGCCTTTTTCACATTTAGTTCACTAAGTGCTTTGGATACTTCTCCACAGCTGAATTTCTGAATTTCAAGTTGAGGACCATTTACTATTCTTCTGTTGTTATTTATGGTTTGTGTGCTAGAATGGCTTTTTAACTGGTCTTCAGTGAGCGCCAATATTTCAGGATCTCCAATGTTTTTAGCCACCGAGGCAAAGTAATTTACAAAGTGATTAGCAACTGTTTTTTGATCGCCTATGATAGCGCCATCAATTTCCAAGGTTACACATTGTTTATCATTTCCTTTAGCCCTTGTATTTAACATAGGCTTAAAAACTTTGTAAAACTCTTTCGGATTGGTTTTAATCTCTTCTGTTTTTGTTTTCCAGTATTCCTTTATAGCTTTTCGACGAAGCTTTGTTGCTGTATTCCTCCACTTATTCTTTAGTTCGCGATTTTCTTGCGTTGGATTATTTAAGAATATTTTTCCATATCTACGTTTCTTCCTGATAGCAGCTTTCCACTCTGTTGTCATATATGGGACATCAGTCTCTCTCACTCTCATCTTCTTAAGCGGTGCATGGTCATCCAAGATGTTATTAAGTAAGGATTCCCAGTAATGATACTGGTCGTCTATGGAGTCAAAAATATTTCCTACGTGCCACGGTGCTGTTCTTAAATCATTTAAGAAGTTTTCTTCATCCATCTTCTTAAAATTTCTGAAGGTAACAACTTTACGAGGATGATGGATGGCATTTCCAGTCATAATCCCAATTACCATTGCATGGTCACTAATCTCTGGGTTGTAGACATGCGCTTCTTTAAAAAGTTCAGGTTTATTTGTTAGAATGACATCGAGTAAAGTTTGTGTGTTAATCTTGTGGGTTTCGTTATCAAACAAGTAAGTCCATGAACATCCTCAAGATCCTTCAATATTTTACCTTCCCTAAGTTCAGGTTTCAGACGATCAAGGTTTAGATCTCCAGTTATTACAACGAATTGCGTCTGTAGTGATGCCCAGGAGACGATATCATTTAGATATTTTTCCAATCTGAGGTAGTAATCATTTCCAACAGCCTTCGGAGGCCTATATAGACCAATAACTATCACTTCGTGTTTGCCAAACTTGGATTTGATGACAAGTGATTCAAAAGTGTTGTATTTCCTCTGAAGTTTTAGCCTTTTTGTAGGTAGATTAGACGAGAAATACGCCAAAATTCCACCTCCTCCTTTGATACGATCCTGTCTGTACAAGTTGTAACCTTCTAAACTGAACTGACTGTTTGGATATGACGAATCAATTTTTGTTTCCGTCAAGAAAATGACTTGTGCTTTGAGTTGATTAACTAATATTTTGAATTCTTCAAATTTGTTCTGTATACTGTTTATGTTCAGATGCATCATTAGTAGTCCTCGATTGTTCTTTTGTCTTGAGGAAACAATACGTGACAGCGATTCTCCCATGGGATCTTCTTCTTCGCTTCCGTCATTAGCATATTCAACTTCATTTGTATCTGTCAGTGAGTTCGCTGTTTCATTTAATAATAATAAAGATTCATCAGAAGCCGTACTAAATGGCAGCGTATGTAATAAATCAGTGACTGCTCCCTGTGCACATCGTACACAGGTCCAGGCTTGTGTATTTGCTGCAATAGTAGCATATTGCATGGGCGTAACTCCGCCACACTTGATGTGCCAAGGAAGGCTGCACTGACAACAAACAACAGCTCGATGATTTCTTGCAATAGTCCTTGAGCACTGTTGGCATTTCGGTTTTTCCTGAATTGGTCCTGGATTTACACTGATATCCCCACTTGTAGCCAAGCGAGTTAGTTGAAAGGTAGAGTCTGAGTTTGAATATCGGCTCACTCGCGCTTTGTAGTAGCCATTTTCTTTGATATTTAGGAAATTGAAATGGCGCCACCGACAGTACCACGGAGGTTCAGATAACAAGCGAACCAAAGCATCTTCTGATCTGAGGCTTCCACATAGCGTACTCCTGAAGCTATTGGTGTTTAAGTTGACATTTAAACTTGGTCTTCTCGTATAACAGATAATAGAGACGAGTAAAAGAACCCCAATTCTGGAGCTAGACTGATCAGGCGTCATCCTGATTGCATGATGAAAGCCTTACTATACCCGTGCTGCAACAGTATGACAAGTTTCCTACCCGTGATGAAACTTATGACAAGCCTTACTATATCCGTGATGCAACAGTATAACAAGATTACTATACCCGCGCTGCAACAGTATGACAAGTTTCTTACCCGTGATGCAAATTATGACAAGCCTTACTATATCCGTGATGCAACAGTATAACAAGATTACTATACCCGCGCTGCAACAGTATCCCAATCCTAAGCGTGTACATGTAATAAAGAAAGAAAGGGATTACCAGGGATTCAGGGGGGTATTCAGGTGTTACAATCCCCTCCCCCCATGAGTATTTGCTGATAACTTTATCAATCTGTCCGTCCATAAGTCTGATACAATATTTGCATCCATACTCTAAAAATAGCTCAGATAAAAATAGAAATAGTTGAGTAAAAGTCCTGGTTTCCCAGCAGCTCTAACAAAGCCCCTGATGCATGTATGACTGAAAGGGGCTCCATGTTCTATAATTATCATATTTGGGCATTCAATTAAATATGCAGTGTTGTATTATGTGCGTCTGTGTGTCTGTTATCAAGTGGAATGTCAGACAAAATGTATACAAAATGTGTGCACTTTTATAATACTTACCTTTGTTCGTTCTTCCAGTATTTTGATTCCCATAACAGTTACATTCAGGATAATCTTGGGCTTATGTTCACCACTCTGCTTTAAATGTTGCTGAGGTAGAAGAGGACAGAGAAGTGCCATCAAAAGACTATGGCAAAATGCATGACATATACTTTGATAGCTCATTTATTTAGGTACATGTAGCAGCATTTATTACATGCTAAAAGTTGCAGAAGTGCTTCAACTTATGCATATAGCAAATATATGCCTACTTTGAGTTTCTTTAATGCCTCTAAACACATACTGTCTCCTCTAGGCCCATCGACTTCTGCTACACCAAGAAGCTAACAAAATAGAAACAACAGAAATGTTAGAACCAGACGAGTAAAACATCGGGTACATCGTGGCTGATTTTCGATCACCTGACTACATGTAGTTCCGAACTCTATCCGAAGATTCTATTGTTACGTTACATTACATTATGGACTTACACACCCGATGGCATAGTGGCTATCATTGCTTTAAGCAACAGTAGCCACAAAAATGAATTCATATTCATTAGACAAATATTACATCAGACAACGTCTTACAACTACACCATTACAGTGCGACGATTTTAGCCAGGGCAATTTAGACAAAGAGAACCAATCACAATTCAGACGAAAATAGAGCTAATTTCAAAATTTGTGTACTTCAGCCAATCAGGAGATAGCATTCTCGTTATCTAAGTGGCCAAGGTCTCTACCCCCAGTATGGACTTTTCCTCTCTACTCTCTCCACCCCCAGTATAGACTTTTCCTCTCTACTCTCTCCACCCCAGTATGGACTTTTCCTCTCCACTCTCTCCACCCCCAGTATGGACTTTTCCTCTCCACTCTCTCCACCCCCAGTATGGACTTTTCCTCTCTACTCTCTCCACCCCCAGTATGGACTTTTCCTCTCCACTCTCTCCATCCCAGTATGGAATTTTCCTCTCTACTCTCTCCACCCCAGTATGGACTTTTCCTCTCTACTCTCTCCACCCCCAGTATGGACTTTTCCTCTCCACTCTCTCCACCCCCAGTATGGACTTTTCCTCTCCACTCTCTCCACCCCCAGTATGGACTTTTCCTCTCCACTCTCTCCACCCCCAGTATGGACTTTTCCTCTCCACTCTCTCCACCCCCAGTATGGACTTTTCCTCTCCACTCCCCCAGTATGGACTTTTCCTCTCCACTCTCTCCACCCCCAGTATGGACTTTTCCTCTCCACTCTCTCCACCCCCAGTATGGACTTTTCCTCTCCACTCTCTCCACCCCCAGTATGGACTTTTCCTCTCCACTCTCTCCACCCCCAGTATGGACTTTTCCTCTCCACTCTCTCCACCCCCAGTATGGACTTTTCCTCTCTACTCTCTCCACCCCCAGTATGGGACTTTTCCTCTCCACTCTCTCCACCCCCAGTATGGACTTTTCCTCTCCACTCTCTCCTCCCCATAGTATGGACTTTTCCTCTCCACTCTCTCCACCCCCAGTATGGACTTTTCCTCTCCACTCTCTCCACCCCCAGTATGGACTTTTCCTCTCCACTCTCTCCACCCCCAGTATGGACTTTTCCTCTCTACTCTCTCCACCCCCAGTATGGACTTTTCCTCTCCACTCTCTCCACCCCCAGTATGGACTTTTCCTCTCCACTCTCTCCACCCCCAGTATGGACTTTTCCTCTCCACTCTCTCCACCCCCAGTATGGACTTTTCCTCTCCACTCTCTCCACCCCCAGTATGGACTTTTCCTCTCCACTCTCTCCACCCCCAGTATGGACTTTTCCTCTCCACTCTCTCCACCCCCAGTATGGACTTTTCCTCTCCACTCTCTCCACCCCATGGACTTTTTTCCTCCTCTCCACTTTTCCTCTCCACTCTCCCCCAGTATGGACTTTTCCTCTCCACTCTCTCCACCCCTAGTATGGACTTTTCCTCTCTACTCTCTCCACCCCCAGTATGGACTTTTCCTCTCTCACTCTCTCCACCCCAGTATGGACTTTTCCTCTCTACTCTCTCCATCCCAGTATGGAATTTTCCTCTCTACTCTCTCCACCCCCAGTATGGACTTTTCCTCTCTACTCTCTCCACCCATAGTATGGACTTTTCCTCTCCACTCTCTCCACCCCCAGTATGGACTTTTCCTCTCCACTCTCTCCACCCCCAGTATGGACTTTTCCTCTCCACTCTTTCCACCCCCAGTATGGACTTTTCCTCTCCACTCTCTCCACCCCCAGTATGGACTTTTCCTCTCCACTCTCTCCACCCCCAGTATGGACTTTTCCTCTCCACTCTCTCCACCCCCAGTATGGACTTTTCCTCTCCACTCTCTCCACCCCCATGGACTTTTCCTCTCTCTACTCTCTCCACCCCTAGTATGGACTTTTCCTCTCTACTCTCTCCACCCCCAGTATGGACTTTTCCTCTCCACTCTCTCCACCCCCAGTATGGACTTTTCCTCTCCACTCTCTCCACCCCCAGTATGGACTTTTCCTCTCCACTCTCTCCACCCCCAGTATGGACTTTTCCTCTCCACTCTCTCCACCCCCAGTATGGACTTTTCCTCTCCACTCTCTCCACCCCCAGTATGGACTTTTCCTCTCTACTCTCTCCACCCCCAGTATGGACTTTTCCTCTCCACTCTCTCCACCCCCAGTATGGACTTTTCCTCTCCACTCTCTCCACCCCCAGTATGGACTTTTCCTCTCCACTCTTTCCACCCCCAGTATGGACTTTTCCTCTCCACTCTCTCCACCCCCAGTATGGACTTTTCCTCTCCACTCTCTCCACCCCATGGACTTTTCCTCTCCACTCTCTCCACCCCCAGTATGGACTTTTCCTCTCCACTCTCTCCACCCCATGGACTTTTCCTCTCCACTCTCTCCACCCCCAGTATGGACTTTTCCTCTCCACTCTCTCCACCCCCAGTATGGACTTTTCCTCTCCACTCTCTCCACCCCCAGTATGGACTTTTCCTCTCTACTCTCTCCACCCCCAGTATGGACTTTTCCTCTCCACTCTCTCCACCCCCAGTATGGACTTTTCCTCTCCACTCTCTCCACCCATAGTATGGACTTTTCCTCTCCACTCTCTCCACCCCCAGTATGGACTTTTTCCTCTCCACTCTCTCCACCCCCAGTATGGACTTTTCCTCTCCACTCTCTCCACCCCCAGTATGGACTTTTCCTCTCCACTCTCTCCACCCCCAGTATGGACTTTTCCTCTCCACTCTCTCCACCCCATGGACTTTTCCTCTCCACTCTCTCCACCCCCAGTATGGACTTTTCCTCTCCACTCTCTCCACCCCATGGACTTTTCCTCTCCACTCTCTCCACCCCTAGTATGGACTTTTCCTCTCTACTCTCTCCACCCCCAGTATGGACTTTTCCTCTCACTCTCTCCACCCCAGTATGGACTTTTCCTCTCTACTCTCTCCATCCCAGTATGGAATCTTCCTCTCTACTCTCTCCACCCCCAGTATGGACTTTTCCTCTCTACTCTCTCCACCCATAGTATGGACTTTTCCTCTCCACTCTCTCCACCCCCAGTATGGACTTTTCCTCTCCACTCTCTCCACCCCCAGTATGGACTTTTCCTCTCCACTCTTTCCACCCCCAGTATGGACTTTTCCTCTCCACTCTCTCCACCCCCAGTATGGACTTTTCCTCTCCACTCTCTCCACCCCATGGACTTTTCCTCTCCACTCTCTCACCCCCAGTATGGACTTTTCCTCTCCACTCTCTCCACCCCATGGACTTTTCCTCTCCACTCTCTCCACCCCTAGTATGGACTTCTCCTCTCTACTCTCTCCACCCCCAGTATGGACTTTTCCTCTCACTCTCTCCACCCCAGTATGGACTTTTCCTCTCTACTCTCTCCATCCCAGTATGGAATATTCCTCTCTACTCTCTCCACCCCAGTATGGACTTTTCCTCTCTACTCTCTCCACCCATAGTATGGACTTTTCCTCTCCACTCTCTCCACCCCCAGTATGGACTTTTCCTCTCCACTCTCTCCACCCCCAGTATGGACTTTTCCTCTCCACTCTTTCCACCCCCAGTATGGACTTTTCCTCTCCACTCTCTCCACCCCCAGTATGGACTTTTCCTCTCCACTCTCTCCACCCCCAGTATGGACTTTTCCTCTCCACTCTCTCCACCCCCAGTATGGACTTTTCCTCTCCACTCTCTCCACCCCCAGTATGGACTTTTCCTCTCCACTCTCTCCACCCCATGGACTTTTCCTCTCCACTCTCTCCACCCCCAGTATGGACTTTTCCTCTCCACTCGCTCCACCCCATGGACTTTTCCTCTCCACTCTCTCCACCCCTAGTATGGACTTTTCCTCTCCACTCTCTCCACCTCCAGTATGGACTTTTCCTCTCCACTCTCTCCACCCCCAGTATGGACTTTTCCTCTCTACTCTCTCCACCCCCAGTATGGACTTTTCCTCTCCACTCTCTCCACCCCCAGTATGGACTTTTCCTCTCTACTCTCTCCACCCCCAGTATGGACTCTTCCTCTCCACTCTCTCTACCCTAGTGGGCAGTGGTGATATCATTAATATCTTCACATGTGAAGACATCATTTTACGAATAAAAAAAGAAAATCTATGTTTTCTACCACTGATTGTTATATGGAGATATGGAATTTATCTTCTCATGTTGAGAAATATCGCACTTGCGATATTATCTCACTCGTGAGATAAATTTTTCAACACTCAAATATAAATCCTGTATCTCCATGTGGCCATGTAATATCCTCTATATATTTCTTAAATGTCATATTTTATTAGTGATTTTTCAAATAATATTTTTCAAATTATTTGATCACAAAAAAAATATCAAAAATTAATGTGGCAGAAACTTGATACTTTTTCTAGGTATCATATTAGGAAAGGAAAGTTTTTCAATACATCTGTGAGCGAAATCTGGACAGAAAGATACATGCTCAATTCAGACAGCAAATTCCATGTCCATGTCCATGTCCATCGGTAACCCCCCTCCCCCTCCCCCTCAACCTAAGAAAGTGCCTCCGAGCACACTCAACTCATACTCATCTATTAATCCACAAGGGAGCTTTATTTTGTAAAAGGTTGTTGTGTAGATTAGAATCCTGTGAATTTCCTGTATTCTTGCAAACAGCAACACAGTATGAAAACAGTTATTGATGGTTTGTTTTTATTACTCGGGCCCAGGCCGCAGGCCGCCCGAGTTAGAAAATGCGGATTTCGGTAGTAGTAGTAGTAGTAGTAGTAGTAGTAGTAGTAGTTTTGTTCGGCTTCAAAATGACGAGTATGCGACGTATTTAATCGTATCCGGAGTTTCAAGATTACTCCGCAGATTTGAAAAGATAAAGGAGACACAGGACTCAAGTAGATTATGAATCTTAGTTTTGAAAGCAGCTGTAGATCTTCAAGCTATTAAAAGGTCAGGATTCTAGTTCATCGTTCAATGACTAGAAGTGGTAAAAGGACTAGAAGCTCGCTTAAAATATATATTTTTTAAAACAAACGCGAGGCCGTTATCGGAACCATCTGACCTATGCAACCTCAAGACGTATCATGTTCGTACTCACCGGACTAATAGTCTCCCTCGTCACTCAACTGTCACTGATTGTCATGACGTCAGAGAAATTATATTGTATTGAAGAAGATGTCCTTGTTTTATTCGACGTTCGAACCGTAACTCGAACCCGAACTCGATTCCAAACTCGACGTTTCGGGATCTGAAGCTAGAGAGGGGACCTTTACACAAACTCATCAAAATCAAATCAATTGAACTCAAAGTCAAAAGGTAATCAAATGAACTCAAAGGCAAATCAAATGAACTCGACACATACATAGTCTCCCTCGTCACGCAACTGTCAGTCATTGTCAGGTCTCTCCTCGCGCAGCTGACATTGTCCTTGTTCTTCAACCAACTGGCATTCATTTTCAAGTACTTCCTCGAACAACTGACATTTTCCTTTTCACAATGCCCGAGTGAACGCTCATTGAGCGTCTTGTTATTTTTATTATTGATTCAAAATGACAATGTACACCTATTCCAAATATCGTTGTCCAGGCCGAAAGCAACAAGCAAAAAGCTGACGACCACAAAGGACTTTGGGAATCTCCTAATTAATTTTATTTATTCGTGGTACTTGAGAAGTTATCCCTACGAGCGTTGAATAGCAATCATTTGGAACTATTCGGCCATTTGAAAATGCAAGTTGTCAAAATGTCTACGGATGAATAAATGAATAAGGAGAAAATCCCAATGCCCTTTGCGGTTGTCAGCTTCTTGCTTGTTGCTTTCGGCAGGGATAACGATTTTTGGAATAGGTTGTATATAATACATGTATGTAGCTTGCATTGTACAGTGTAGTTGTAGAGTCTGTCACGTCTTCAAGTTCAACATTCTGGAAACAATTAAAATTTTATACAAAGAAAGAGTATCTTATATTTACTTTACTGCTTTATCTATCCATTGAACATGGACATAACGAGAAAACCTAACAAACTTGTGGTTGCACTTGTAGTTGTAATGGATGTAAGTTGTAAGTTATCCAAATAAAGTTAGTGTACCTTGCATTTGAAGTTGACACCTTCGCCACGAAATTTGTTCTCGTTAGCAGCCACCTCTTTTCCTCCTAACAGCAAAGGTGACTGATTAAAATCAACGCTACAGCTAAATGGTGGATGAATAACATTTTTAAATACTGCTAATATAATTACTCGGGTATTTCCTAACAAATGAAATGTAGCTGACTTGAATTGAAATCAACACCGTTTTGATTGTAAATACTTTTACACCGTTTTTGTTCTTAAATTGTTAAATCGTAGGTGAGCTAGAGTTATCGTTATACAAATCTAATAAACATAATACCCCCAAGGCTTTACCTTTAGCTGGTTTAGAGCTCCTTGGCACCGAGACTTTCTTGCTCTTTCCTTTGGCCTGTTTCTCGCTAGCAGGGGACGACATCTTGTAAGATGTGATTTGAAATCCACGTTATAGGGAGACTATCTCCCTAATACGACAACGCTACACAATTCCACTTCGAGTAGACTTCATTTAGAAAACACGACGAAAATAACCGGGGTCCATTTTGTACTAAAACAACCTTCCTTTCTACAAAAGCATGTCGGGCACGAATATTGAGTTACAGCCGATGCTCTGAGTAGTTAGTTTAGGGACAAAACTCTACTTTGGGGAGGGAAGAGTAATTTGTAATTCTGTAATATTTATCGCCACTATAACTACTAAACCTTAAAATTCAAAGATAATAAACTTTTTATACAAACAACTAAATTCTTAAACGCTATGTACTACTGAAAATAAGGTATTTTCAAAACGTTTAAGTATAAATGTGGTCGATACTTTTGTTACTTACTACCCTCCCCCTAAAACGTACGCAGTTCTACTACAACTTGAACAGCGGTTTCTCGTGTGAACGCCTTCCTGTTCCAAAATGGCGACTGGCGGGAAGGTTGATATATCTCAATTCCGAAATTTGATCCGCCATTATCTGGACAATCACCAGTACAAAACAGCACTATTTTGGGCCGATAAAGCTGTGTCTTTATCTAAAGGCGATGTCCAAGATGTCTACTGGTTCGGGCAAACTCTGTTCTTGACCGGTCAGTACCAACGTGCCTGCCATGCATTGAAGAGTAGAGGGTTGGTGGACAGCAATCTTGCTTGTCGTTACCTCGCTGCTAAGTGTCATGCTGAAAGCAAGCAACTGCAAGATGCATTGGATGTGCTAGATATTGAATCTAAAGATGGCGGGGAGAGAGCGTCTGTTTCTTTCAATGACAGCTTTCAAAGTTCAAGCAAACTGGAAAGTGCCGTTGCTTTGTTGAAGGGTACTGTGTATGAAGCCATGGATAACAGAAGTCTTGCTACTGATTGCTACAGAGAGGCGTTAAGGATTGATGTGCATTGTTTTGAGGCTTTTGACCTGTTAATATCCCATCATATGCTGACTGACAAGGAGGAAAGAGAGTTACTAGAGTCACTGCCATATTTGGAACAGTGCACCCCTGATGAGGCAGAGCTTCTGAAATTCTTGTATGAAAGTCGACTCCAGAAGTACACGAAACCAGAGGACCCCAAGCTGCCGACAAGCTTGGACAGTCTTAATGATAACTTGGATGTTGTCGTCAACATGGCAGAGAGGCACTTTTATAACTGTAGCTTTCTAATGTGCCATAAGTTGACAAGCGCAGTTCTGAATTCCGATCCCTACCATGAAGCCTGTCTGCCAATCCACATCTCATGCCTGGTAGAGCTCAAAAAGTCGAACAGTCTTTTTTATTTCGCACACAAGGTAGTGGACAATTACCCACAAAAGGCATTTGCATGGTATGCCGTTGGCTGTTATTATTACCTCATTGAGAAATACGAACAAGCACGCAGATATTTCAGTAAGGCGACATCTATTGAGAGGATGTTTGGTCCTGCCTGGCTTGGATTTGGCCACTCGTTTGCAGCAGAAGGGGAGCATGATCAAGCAATGGCTGCGTACTTCACTTCATCCAAGCTGATGCCCAAATGCCACTTGCCACTTCTGTACATTGGTCTGGAATATGGCAAGACCAACAACATGAAACTTGCTGAAAGATTCTTTAGTCAAGCTCTCTCGCTATCTCCTAGTGACCCATTTGTACTGCAAGAAATGGGGGTAATAGAGTATCAAAATGGTGATTACCCAAAAGCTGAGAAACATTTCAGGAATGCTCTTCAGAAAGCACAAACTATCAGTGGTGAAGTTTTGTCAGAAACTTGGGAGACACTGCTCGGCAATCTAGGACATACATACCGCAAGTTGGGCAAGTATGAAGAGGCTATGGATTGCTACAGACAGGCTCTGGTGTTAGTACCAAACAAAGCGTCCACTTTCTCAGCTATTGGTTTTATTCACAGTCTGAGAGGAAACCATTATGAAGCTATTGATTACTTCCATAAAGCACTCGGCATTCAAAGGGAAGACACGTTCAGTGTCCACATGCTGGGACAGACACTCCAACAACTGACGTTTGAATCCCAACCAGAGATCCCACCCACTGAGACTGACACAGCAAGTATGGACATGGATAAAGGATCTGATGAAGATGAAGCTTAGACAGAACAATAATAGAAAGAACAACATTTTTTACTAATTATTTTATACAAATCTCCCATAAGTGAACACTTTGGTACATGTACATGTAGGTGTCGCTAGTGGTTGTAGTTAAAAAGAAATTCTGCTGGTCATTATTTACTACTGTATTTCAGCCAGCGATTGCCTCTTTCTCAGCAGGAAACCTTTGCAGGCAGCTGACACTGAAGAACTTGTAACACGCTTCATGGCACATGCTTCATGAGGTGTCTGGTTATGTAGGAGTTTTGTATTTTCATAACATGTCGTCTTGTACATTATTGTTGCTGTGCTCTTACTGCCAAACTGGATTATAAGTTTACTAAATCTAAGTACTAGCAAAGTACTAAATATGTACAGCACAGAGTTATGTTCATGGTACAGAATCAAAGACATCTATTCAACCAATCACAGCGTGCAAAATCATTGCTCAACCAATCGGAATGCTTGGACATGGCATGAACCATACCGTAACTACTTCCCATTCATACAAAAATAACTCCAATGGGGAGTTTGCAGGTGTGACATTTTGTTGCATGACATTTTAAATTTTAATCCAACAAAAACAAAAATATAATATTTAATTTAATATTTTTGTTTTTGTTGGATTAAAATTTAAAATGTCACGCAACACCTACAAACTCCCCATTTACATGGTAATTAAAATCTGTATGGATGACTTATCAGTTTTGTTTCCTCATTTTAATTTCAAATTTGCCATAAAATTAATAACCTGTAAAATCTGTTATCCAAATACCGGTACCAGCAGTCATTCTGAATTTCGTAGCGTTTTTATGTAATGAAAATGACCCTGGCCACTCTTTGATCAACTGAACCTGAGAGCCCAAAGCCATTTCTACCCAGGCAAAACATTTTTGTTTCATTTTCAAGCAAATGACAACCATAATGTAGTCATATTTGCAGAGATGATGCAACAGTCCAAAATTGTCCAGTCACCAGAAATTAAATGAGTTGAAATTTTCACAACAACTTTGCTCCATGCCTGAGCAGGCCAAAAATCTCCCATGTAGTAACACTAAAAAGAGAGACCCGCATTGCCCAATCAAATACAGTTGAACCCCTATTAAGCCTCCACCCTAAATGGCTGCTTGATAGGGGTTGGCTGCTAATGGGGGTTGGCCACTTAATATAGGGTGTTTACACAGTAAACGGTAGTTTTGGAACTTTGTATCGTTTTTACAAATTGAGCTACACATATTGAATCAATGTCTTGGTACTCTTATGGAAATGAATGGAGAGTTCATTGTTAGAATGAATGTTACAAACACAGTCGAGATAGGTCAGACCAACTAGCCTCACTTCCATGCATGTTTGTTTATCCACTGAAAATCATATTTCTGTCCTCAAGGCACCCCTACAGTTTGCATTTGATATCTATTATTATTATTATCGAAATATAAACACATCTATTTTATATTCCTAACTATCCTCCTACAGTGAGCAGTCTTCATTTCATGCATTGCATTCTCAAGCGTTGCAGTCATATGAACCAAATTCACTGGATCGACTTGCAGAACGTCAGAAGACGTTTTATCTCCCTCTTTGGTGTGCAATTTCATTAGCACCAAGGGATTTGTCTGGTGATGTAAAGATCTACTCGCTAACTCCACATCAAAGCGCCATTCCAGGTTATGATAGTGTGGTAACGTCACGGTCATCTCTGACAGGATATTTCGGATCTCTTTACGATTGACAAGATAGATTTGTAGTAACGATTTGTTCACCTCTTCAGAAAATCCAAGAGTCATCACAGAGTCTTGGAAGTCTATTTCTCCAATCATAAGCCTCGAGCATTCAGTAAATAGATTCATGAGCCCGTTGATGCCATTTTTGATGGTTGGAACGTCGACTCCCAGCCTCTGTGCTGCGGCTTGAAAGATCTTGGCGTTTGGCGGTCCTTTTAAGATGAAATCCAAAGAAATTCGAACAAACTCGAGAATCACATCTGGTTCGAGTGATGTTAAGAACTTCAGGTGTTCCTTTTGCTCCTGAGAGAGGATCAAAAGCATTTTCGAAGCGAGAAAACTCCACCTTCGATTTAATCATGCGACGAGAGAGACTGAGAACGAGTCTTATTTAGTAGCCGAGCCTGCAAGAAATCAAAATGGCGGACGGACCGAAGTAAGAGTGTGACTGCGAAATAACTCCGTGTAACACCATGAATCTTCTGAAAGGCTTGACAAACGCCTTCCACAACCTTTCTACAGAGTCCAGAGAACTCTACTTGAGCTCTGAAGTTCCTGTAATATCAACACCGCCCAGCCCTTTGCAGTTTTACCGCAACTGGGTGACCCCAAATATTCCAGTAATTATACAAAATAATATCAACCATTGGCCGGCTCTCGGGCTGTGGGACTCGGACTACTTCAGAAAGAAGATAGGAGACAAAGAAGTCACTGTAGCTGTGACGCCAAATGGATATGCCGACGCTGTAGTTGGAGATCAGTTCGTCATGCCTGAAGAACGGACCATGAAAATGGGCCACTTTTTGGATATCCTTGACCATGAAGTGAACGAGAATGGCATCTTTTATATTCAGAAACAAAATTCTAATTTCACCGAAGAGTTTAGTGAAATTATTCAAGATGCGGCTTTAGATATTCCTTGGGCATCTGAAGCATTTGGTAAACTGCCCGACGCAGTAAACTTTTGGATGGGAGACGGCAGGGCAGTGACGTCAATGCATAAAGATCACTATGAGAATTTATACTGTGTTGTGTCTGGGAGTAAGACATTCACTCTGATACCTCCTAGTGATCTGCCATTTGTCACATACGGACTTTACAAACCTGCCAAGTACCAACTCGGTGCAAATGGAGACTTTGGAATTGTGGAGGAATTTCAGAGTGAAGAATCAAACGTTGCAGCTGCATGTGATGAGCATGAGAGAAGTGATGAGGGCAATGGTGGTGCTGTTGCTGTTGATAGTAGTGATGGTGCTATTGGTAGCAGTGGTAGTCGGCCTGTTGCTGGTGATACTTCTGTTTCTGACAAAGATAACAGGAGTGACGAACGGAGTGACAATGATGTTGTTGTTCATGGTGATGATGACAACAAAAACATCGAGAAATGTATCCCTTGGGTTTCAATAGACCCTTTAAATCCAGATTTCCAATCATACCCTGACTACGCCAAAGCACGGCCTATAACCTGTACTGTCAATGCAGGCGATACACTTTATCTGCCATCACTATGGTTCCATCATGTCCAACAAAGCCACAAATGCATTGCTGTTAACTTTTGGTACGACATGGACTATGATATCAAGTACAGTTATTACAAGTTTTTGGAAAGTCTAACCAAATTAGTAAAACAATAACTAGTACTTGTCATCAAGTCAGTATTGGCAGGAAGGTGTCAATACATGATAGTATGTTACTTCACTGATACCAGTTAAATACAGGGAGGGTACTCTCACAAGGGTAACAAATTGTAATAATATATGTATGCATGTGAAGATAGATTCACGCATGCATGTGTGTCAGTGTCAGTGGAGTCGACAGCAAGACATCCTCGGGAACCCAGAGATATATAGTGTTTCTTGTTGGAAACGAAGTCTGTTGGAACTTGTTCTTTAGTCAAAATTCAATATGGCGGCTGTCCAACAAAGCAGAATATACTTGATACTAGTAAGGTTGACCAATCAGAAAACAAGATGAATTTTGACTTCCGGAACAAGTTCCAACAGACTTCGTTCCCAGGGGTATTTCTGGGAGCAAAAAACAAGCAACAGAATATACCCCTGGGTTCTCCGAGGATGACAGAGAGATTCTACAGCTTGTAAATGTACATGTATGTATTGACACAATGATTGTAACACAGTTCAATCAAGATATATCAAACCTCCCGAGGACAAGAAGCCTAACAGGGAAGTAAAGGTGGCTATGTGCACTGAGAAACACATCGGATGGTTTCTTGGTGTTGCAGAACACCAGATGACGTTAGACAATGAACACAAAGAACGAGCATACAAAGAAACCTAACCAAGAATACAATGCAGACTGTAGCACCAAGAAACACCCCATCTTTTGCACTGAAATAGAGTATGAAAACCAACCCTTTGCACTAAAACAGGGTCAAAAGTTCCCATTCAAGCATATCCATTCGAGTCTGAAACAAAACATTGTGCCCAGTCTAATACCGACTAGGTTTTGTGAATTCACTCTAATGCAAAAGCACAATATAAAATGTTGCAATTTTTATTTCAACATGTTCAAGCATACATGGTTTTGCTGTAGTTGTTTTTGTTGCTTTTGCAAATATGTGCTTACAAAAAATGCCTAGTAATACTTAGAAAGAGTGACAAAACAAATAGACGAGAATTAACATCACAATACTAACTAAATTAAGAAGAGGGGAAAGTCCTGAAAAAGCTCCACATCAACTTTCTACACCAAGAATGTCATACGTCTGAAGCAATCTGGCATTTTCAGTTTACGAAATTATAAATTGGAAGCTATGAAGACAGATTCAGAGACAACTAAAAATTTCTTTGAAAGTCTAAGGAATTAAAGTTCATCTCTCTTGGTTTCGTCTGTCGTTTCATCCTCTTTCTTTTCTTCTTCGGGTTCATCTTCTTTCTTTTCATCTTTGGGTTCATCTTCTTTCTTTTCTTCTTCTTCAGGTTCATCTTCTTTCTTTTCTTCTTCTTTTGCATCTTCAGTTGGTTCTTCTTTCTTTTCCTCTTCCTTGGATTCTTTCTTTTCGTCCTTCTTAGATTCTTCATCCTGTGGTTTAACAACAACAAAATATTTAAAATCTCATTCTTCTGATTTGTATTGTAGTGATATGTTGGCAATAAAGGTAAACAGGATACATGTACATAGTGCAATACAGCATTCCATATAATATTGTTGTAGCAGTGTCCATCCACCCCTGCAATAAATTGTTGTGGCCAATTGAAGTACAATGTGATCCTACTTCTGTAACATTGCACACAATAAGCTGCAGAAGTGGACGCATGCTGAAATCGTGCATATTGGTTGGTAATATTGAGTGACCATTTGTACCTTAACAACGATGAATATTGTAACATGTGAAAGCATTTGTGACAGTCGTGAAATAAAGTATATGTACGTAATGATGTCATGGAAATAGGAAAACATATGCCCAAGCTGAAAAGGCCCAGTGTACATGTACATGTACTGTATATTGTATGTGGAAGTGACAATGGTGCACATGAGTACTGTCGATACACATCTACATTGTACATACAGAGGAACCACATAATATGACCACCACAATAGGCCAAAAAAGTCTGGCCATAATATCATCAAGAGTATGTATGTCTTAGTTGGTGTTCAGGCCAAAATCAAGTGGTCATACTAACAGCTGACCACATTTTTTCTACTGTATTCACCTCTTCTTCATCTTCCTCATCCTCTTCTTCTGGTTTCTTCTTGTCGTCTTCCTCTTTCCTCGTCTTATCTTCTTCTTCTTGCTTCTTTCTATCTTCTTCATCTTGTTTATCTTTCATTTTCTTCTCTCCTTCCTTAGTCTTTTCAAATTCCTTGGCCATTTCCTCTGCTGCCTCAACAGAGTCAGATACTAGAACACTGTCAAAGATTGTACCAGATTTGACCTGCAACAAAAAAGCAACACCCTCAATAAATTTAATTACTTCAGGGACCTGTCTCAAAATATGTTTTATTTCATGCAAACATTTTGCATTCTAATTTTGATAACATGCACCATGGTTTATAAGAGGTGTCGATTGGTCCCCACAAAAAGTCAGTGTCGAAATCTCGTTTTTTTATAGCAAAAACCGTCTCAGAGTCGCCAATTTTGAAAACGACGGAAATCGGTGAAAAAGCGTCTCAGGCTCACAAACAAAATGCCTTGTATTGGAGTTTTGCAAAGTCTCGCCTTGACCATTCGATATCCCTTTTATACAAAGTCAGAAGAAAAATGGTCACTACATGGCACAAACTACTTCCCACTCATACGAAAATGGCTCTAATGGCAAAACAATTACCTTAAAAAATGTACTTATTTATAGTAATGTTTAACACTTATATAGTGCAAATATCTATATCTTAAAGTATCTCACCTGCCATAGATCAAATCCAATAACACCAATATCATCATGTTTGTATAACTTATCATCGGCAATGTAATCAGGATTGTCTATTTCTGGATGTACCCATTCACCTTTGTAGTTAGGATTGTCTATTTGCTTTGGTTTCCATTCACCCTAAAGAGAAATAAAATGACATGAGTAAAGCCACTTCTGTCAGATAGGGATAGAACTTGTAGAAAAGGCCTAGAAAGAGTTCTTTGTGTAAGAATGGACAATGTCTGGTAAAAACAGAGGGTTTTTTTCCTGGCAAAGAAGAAAGTTATATGGCATTATTCATTTCAATCTGAAAATTCAGTCAAACGTCTCCACAACAGCCCCCTTGGGAGAAAATTGTGGCAGTTGTGGGGGTCTATCAACACTCGTTGAGCCACCTACATCTTAACTAGAGCCCGCTACTCAAAAACCTAGCGACAACCGTGTGTGTATTAGAATTTATCCAAGTACAAATATGAAAGAGAAAATTTGTGCCTTGGCAGAACTTGAACCCATGGCTTCATCATGCTACATGAAAGTACAAATATGTACTATGTGATGTGTTACCACTTCACCACTATACATCATTATGGCCAAGTTTCCAGCGTGGTTGTACCTTGTGGTGTAGTGACGTGGTAGCACATCAGACTAGCATCCTTAAAGTGCATATCAGGGTTATTTGTTTATTTTGAAAATCGATTACATATGAAGTGAATAGTGGGATGGTTCAGTATTTTGTGATTTGAGCTTCGCATTTGCGAGTTATAAACTTGACATTTTTAAACTGGCAAAAAGTTATTCTACAACTTATATAAATGATGTTAAACTTTTTTTTCCATTTTAGAAAAGAGTGCTACTTGAAAAAATAAAAATAAGTTACGGCAAATGCCTGCGTTGACGTCACCTAATTAGCATATCACGATTTCAAACCTTCATAACTCGCAAATGCGAAGCTCAAATCACAAAATACTGAACCATCCCACTATTCACTTTATATGTAATCGATTTTCAAAAGAAACGAATAACCCTGATATGCACTTAAGCCATGGATTTATACATCGACAGTGTATATCTTTCAAGTAATAATAATATGTGCTTATATCATTTGAATATTCAAGTACAAATATTCTCACCTTATAGTCAGGATTGTCAATCATTGGTGCTTCCCATTCGCCATCAATCTCATCGTCCCAGTCCTCAGGCTTCTTAGCGTCTGGATCAGGAATGTGTTGAGGCTTGTCCCAGTCCTTAGGGGAAAAATAGACATTGATTAGTAAATATCTAATAGTAAGCACTTTCAAGCAACAGCAACTGCCTAGTAGGTACAATGTATAAGAAAAAAAGGTTTGTGGTAACAAAGTACGGTAAACAGCTTCTATTGAAACTCCTGATCAAGACATGTTAAAGTGTATATGACACGAAATTTTTTCTTTTGAAAATCGATTACATATGAAGTGAATAGTGGGATGGTTCAGTATTTTGTGATTTGAGCTTCGCATTGGCGAGTTATAAAGGATTGAAATCGTGATATGGTAATTCGGTGACGTCAGAGTGGGTTTAATTTATTACACAAAAGCGCCATTGTGTAAATTATTGAAATTTTTTAATCTGGCAAAAAGTTTTCTACAATTGATATACATGATGTTCATTTTGTTTTTCTATTTTAGAAAAGAGTACTGCTTGGAAAAATACAAATAAGTTTCGGCAAAACCCACTCTGACGTCACCGAATTAGCATATCACGATTTCAAAGCTTTATAACTCGCCAATGCGAAGCTCAAATCACAAAATACTGAACCATCCCACTATTCACTTCATATGTAATCGATTTTCAAAAGAAAAAATTTCGTGTCATATACACTTTAATTATGTTAATGTGAACCATATGCAAACTTGAATAAAGTTCACAGACAGGTGGTCCGTTGTCAAGCAAAGCCAGACGAAATCAAGACTTTTTGAAGTCCAATTGTTCTAAAAACACCCAAACGTTTATATCTAAGATATACGGGGGGAATTCTACATAACGGCAATTTTAGAACTGAAATATCAAGTTACTATTTGTGTCCCTTACTTCAGGCTTCTTGTCCTCAGGATCATCAATTTGCTTCTTGTCATCCCAGTCTTCTGGTTTCTTGGCTTCAGGGTCCTTGGTCTTCTTGGGTGGGAGGAAGTCCCAGTCCTTATCAAGCTCCCCACTTTCTACCTTCTCGTTGTCGATTCTTACTTCATAAGTGTTATCGGGTTTTACAATTAAAGTATAGAGATGGGTCATTTCATCGTCCTGCAGTGAAAATTATTGGAGTTATGAAATGACAATTTTGCACAGGTTATCTACATGTACATTGTCTAGACCTTTTTTTAGAGGTACCGTTACTACCATATTCACCGGCGAATATAATATTTCATTTTTCTGAAAATCGCGAGGCTTATCTGCGAGAACATCTGGAATTGGTACCAGAAATTTAATTAAACTATCATTTATGTTGCGCAGTATAATTAACATCAGTGGAGACTGATAGAAAGTGCCCTTTTAGTATTGCATGTTTTTTTTGGAAGAAACACATTGACATTATTTTACTAGTTACAAATGTATATACTGACCTTGCATCTAATATCTTTCTTTGTTAGAAGGTTCTTGCCTTTGTAGTTGAAGATTACATGCACTTTCTTGGTCCCAGGGCCACATATATCAGGTCCTTTGGATTAACAATAGAATTTATAACAATCTAGACATGTTGGACAAAATGAATGTGTTCGATTGCTTTAAAAGTAAAGTTCAAAGACATCATTGAATAAGTAAAGCAGTCTGTGTTGCTAGTATTGGATTTATTATAGGTACATGTAGGTAGCTATATATAGGTAAGCCCAGTAAGACTTCAGAGGAATGGCAAAGGGATCATTACCCCTAAGAGTTTTTCCTAGGGAGAGGGGGTTACACATACATGTAGCTCTCTACACTTTTACATTCTATATCTTATATATGTCTTTATATTATATCATTAGCCTGGGCCGCAATGTAAACTACAGGGTTACCCCCAACAAAGTTATTATTATTAATATTATACACATTTCTGTCCGAGATAACAGTCCATCTGTAACAAATGTTGGAAGACTGGGCAGAGTGTTTTGATTGGCTGAATTAGTTACAAGTTTTCCAAGGCATTTCCCCTTGATGAAAGACTAGTGGAAACATCACTTGAATAGATTCAATGTTCCTTCTCCAGCACATTGGATAGGCTAGACAGTTTTTAAATTGCAAATAATATATTGTCAAAAATTATAAACTGCGACATCAATGATTATAACACTCGTACCCACTCTTCCAATGTACATGTATTTGCCACAGCCTGGCATAAAGGTTACTGCTACATGAATTATTAATTTTTTTAATAAAAAGTTAGCAACTGCAATGTTTGACATAATTTCTTGTATCAATAAAATGAATTATTCATAGTTACATCATTAAGACCAATGACTTGACAGCAACAATTAAAGCATAATGAAAGCCAAAACGAGAAGTGAATACCGCATTTTGATAGATGTTGAACTGGTACATTATATCGACTGCCAGCACAAGTGAACGTAATCAAATCATTATCAAGTGTCAGACGACTAAAGTCAACCACTCTCTTTTATAGGGCTTGTTATTTTATTTGTAAAATGATGTATATGATCTACAACCTCGCATTTTACTGAAAAACTGCCAAGCTTTTGGACTAAATGCCCATCATCAGGACCAAATGCTTTAAAATACATGTACATGTGATACAGTATTTTACAAGTAATGAATGATCTAACCTACAGTAGATCTAGTTCATTATTTTCATTAGTACGGATTGTAATACTCTTATCACTCTTAGACTACATGTACTTGCAATATATTTCTTGGTTTTTTATCCATCTTTCTGTGACCCCTACCCTGGGAATTTGCGATTCGTTACCTACTACTCTGCTACTATGATAAGGACTATGATTGTAAAGACTGATAAAGACCAATGAAAATATTGGGACTCAGTGGCAGCCTGTCTATATTAACGAGTGGTTTTACTTGACCCGTGAGATACATTCTGATAGATATTATTTAATACCCAAAAACAAACAATGCTTTTAAGCTAACTTATGTCTATTATGCTAATTTCTATTTTACGGGCTAAAATTAAACACTAATTAACATTAATGCGTAGAGTGATTGCAATAAACCTGTGAAATAAAAATTAGATGTTAGTGTGTGATAGTCAAATAGTCCCAAAAGAAAACAATGGAAATAAAGTCTACCAGTGTCTATTAGTCTACTAACTATTTCACAGGTTTATTGCAATCACTCTAATGTATTTATATCTAAATTTGGATGGCTGTCGTTATGAATGGACGATGATAAGAAATCACAGTGATTTCACTGAAATATTAAATATTTCTGATAAAACAGACACACTGTATTCATAAGCAGCTGGTTACATATTGGTTCGATATTACACGTTAAGAGGGTATTTATTTGAACATCGCGTAATATCCGCGAAAAGCGCCAAAAACGAGCGCTTTTGAACAGTTTGACTTTCAATTTTCGCTTTGGATTAACACTCTAATTTTATTTTAACTAAGCACAAACTATTGAAAACAAAGTAAATTGGCTGTTTACAAGCTCGCCGGCGAACTTCAAACATTCGTTTTAGTGTTGTAGTTCGAAAGCCAGTTCAAAACAAACTTCGGAACCGGAATAAAATGAGCGAGTAATCCTCGTCCCTGCTTTGTTGGCGGCAAAGTTCGTTATCAGTTCGAAGTTGAGTTCTTTGATGATCTCAGACAATCATGAATTGTTTTTTTTGTTTAGACAACGGGTAATCGATGATTCAGATGGAACATTTTGCGGTAGACAAACGTTATTTTCAACGATACAACGATAGAAAATTGAGCTAACAAAGTTGTTGATGATATTGGAAACAGTTTGCTTTGAAATGTTTAAAGATTTCCGATCTGTGCTCGACTTTGGCCTTCTAACCAACGATCGGGTACTTAGGAAGCCATTTTCCAGATCATCAAAGAACTCAACTAGCGAAACAAAGTTCCGAAGTTTGTTTTGAACTTGCCAAGTTCATTTCAGATCTAGTTTGAAGTTCGCCGGCCATGTGGACATCGTTTTCAAATCAAAATTTTCACTTTCAGGGATTAACACTCTAATCTTTCACTTTTACTTTGGATTAACAAAATTTCACTTTTACCGGTTACAAATAACTTGAATTCTTTGCTAAAGCAGTTTTAGCCTTGTACAAAACGTATTCTCCATGCTATTGGTTTTTGGCGCTCAATACGCGCGTTCGTAAAAAATCTCCTCTTAATACATTACACATGTTTAAAAGTGAATATGAAACATGTGCAGTGTAAAAATAGTATACAATTATAAAATATTAAAAAAATAGATATATAATCATCATTAAAATGGATGTAGATGTCTGTCCCTTAAAGTGCTCCTACTTTACAATTGTATTAAAAATTGAATGTTCATGAACTGTTATAGAGTTAATGTTTTTTCATTTAGCTTCGCATTTAGGAGTTATAGTGCAAATCTCGATATCGTGACGTCACCCCGGGCTTTTTACTAAACTATTTCATTGTTTTCAGTATCTCTTCCCCGTATGGGGGAAAATTTTATAATATCATTTATATAGTTTGTAAAACATATAGTTCAAAAATGTTAATAATGCACAAGGGCGTTTTTGTATAATAAATGAAGACGTCACTGATTTATATACAGATTTCAAACCTCCATAACTCCTAAATGCAATTTCACAAAGAAAAAACTTAATCCTATAGCTGATGGTTTGTACATTCTAATACATGTCGTAGTAGCACTTTAAGCTTACAGAATGATAGAGCATGTTATTAATGTTTTATATGCTATACATGTCATAGTATATATCTTTAAATTCATTGTAAGTTTCAAATATAAATAAACAAATTGTATAGGAATTTGACATGAGGGGACAATAAGATATACACACTCACCAAACATAATTAGATACGGAGTGTCTCCATGTAAATTTTTCTGGTCGATATCTTTAGCAAAAACCTGTGAAAAGGAAGAGAGGTTACTAACAATGCCCTACCCTACCCCCCATTGCAGGAAATGCCACAAACTTACAACATATTGTATAAAGTCTCCACACTTATCCATTTAAGAAAACCTACTATTTTAAGTGTATTTATACTTACTTTAAGATAACCACCACCACAATCTATGTTCTGTTCGTGTTTGACAGTAAACTGAACGACTAAGTCTTTGCCATCGTTGGAGAAAGCATTCTCGAATTTGGCCGAAATTCCATAGAACTTGGCGTCTTCGCTAGTTTGAATACCTACGAAAATAAACAAAATTGTGAGTTTGAAGGTCACGAAACAACTCAATAAACACACAAGCAGCTGATTCGATGCTCTGATTGTTTGAGGTGAGTTTTTCCAGCAATCACATGGTGATTTTCTGAGGAGAATCGGAGGATTTAGTGACATACAAACCTTTGTCTTTCTCGGCATCTCCATAAAATTTCCCCGCAGTCCATTTGAATTTACCAGCTTGGCTGCCTTTGAAAGTAGAAGACACCCATCGATCTTCCCAGTTTTTATCTGTGGACAGAATTATGATGATCAAGTGTTCGAACGACAGTTCGTGCATTTCACAGAGAGTTCAAAATTCAATCCTGAATCAAGTTGAAGTCAGCACGAAAAATGCCTGAAAAAAGACACTAACCGTCGAATCTTTCTACAAAGTAATCTGTTGCAAACACACAAGACGCTAAACATAGTAGAACAAGTTGATATAAAGCCATTTTCGCCTCCAGAGAAGCACGAATCCACAATCCTGACTATAAAAGAATGGCTTTCAAATGTAAATGTGAAGTTTTGTCAAACCATGTGAATGAAACAACGCTTTTCGGCCGGCCTTCTGCGTGGTGCCGTTTGATTGGTTGATTCCAAAATCAACCAATCACAGCCGCTTATTTCAATCACGTGGTAAGTTTTAACCAATCAAAATGCACCACACGTCTAGGCCGGGATTCGGGACGGCCTCGCTTCGAGACTCATATCCCGAGGGCTCAATTTCAAATTTGGCATAAAATTTTAAAAATTTAGATTTTTGAAAATGTATTTCTTTACTTCAAGTTGTAGCTCTACGTATTTTCATAACTATGTATTTTGAAAACAATGTTTTCGCGTGTTACATTTTAAATGTATCACAAAACATTACAAAAGACAAACATTGTGACAAAGAGTTGTATGAAAAAACTGTAAAAATCAACCAAACAACACTGTCATTTGCATTTAAATTAACTTTACAATAAAGACTAAAAGTTTTGAAGTAACACCCAGAAACCATGCCAACAAATGGATTTGAAAGATTAAAAAGAAATTGAGTATCATTTTTTTTTCTGGTATATTCACACTCCACTGATTTCAGTGTTGTAAAAATAAATACCAGAAAGATTCCCCGAAGACTACACAAAACACAATGAAGCCTGATGAATATTAATGACCTATGCTATTACCCGTAAGGACGGGTATTTTTAAATTAACTCGGTTGTTAAACATCCAGTAATAGCTTTCCCGTTTATGCACTTTTCAGCTCATTCACGGTGACATCTGAGTGCATGTGTTCAACAATCAGGCAGCTGAGATGTGATAACCAATTTCTTGACAATTACCAGGCCTTTAGGCTGGGTCGGGGCAGGCTTGGGAGACTTGAAATTACAGGACAATCAAAGCAAAAAGGAGAATATTAGCTATGAATAATGCAGAGGAAAATATAAAGACACAATTAACAAGCGGAAGTTAAACAGAGTCCAAGGGCTAGATTAGCTTCTTGTTTATTGAGTGACTCTTGTGAGTCGGTTCGACCACAGGCAGCCCAAGCTGTGATCTTGTGAATAATGGTAGAGAATGTATGTAGAATTACAAAATAACGTATAATGGCACTTTACGTTGTCAATAAAGGACTGAAAATTCACCACAGCGTTGATAATTTACTGTTCTATTGCCCTGATGTGTTAGTTTTGCGTTTTAGGCCGTTTTTAATTTTTTTCTCCCTTACCCTGTAAAGGAAGAGAAGGCTGGAAACTACGGACTCCTAATCTTGGCTACGGCGATCTTCGAGGCCTCGAAAAACCTACAAAAATTTGAAATGTTCGCAATTTTTTCACATAGGCCCTTTCTCACATTCCCTAGCACACATCCAATCGGTTCATCACTGTCCTACTCGCTTTTAAAGTTGTGTTGTAAAAGCGAGTAGGACAGTGATGAACCGATTGGATGTGTGCTGGGGGAATGTGAGAAAGGGATTATGCCGGTGAAAAAATTGCGAACATTTCAAATTTTTGTAGCCGGTTTTTCGAGGCCTCGAAGATCGCCGTAGCCAAGATTAGGAGTCCGTAGTTTCCAGCCTTCTCTTCCTTTACAGGGTAAGGGAGAAAAAAATTAAAAACGGCCTAAAACGCAAAACTAACACATCAGGGCAATAGAACAGTAAATTATCAACGCTGTGGTGAATTTTCAGTCCTTTATTGACAACGTAAGTGTCATTATGCGTTATTTTGTAATTCTACATACATTCTCTACAATTATTCACAAAATCACAGCTTGGGCTGCCTGTGGTTCGACCTAACGAATGAACGGCCGAACGAATGAACGAACGAACGAATGAACGAACGAATGAACGAACGAACGGATGAATTAATGAACGACCGAATGAATGAATGAACGTACGACCGAACGAATGAATCAACGATCGAACGAATGCCGAATGAATGAACAAATAAATGAACGAAAGATTAAATAGATTAAAGGGGGACTCTGATGAAAATCGTTCGCAATTTAATTTAGCTGAAACTTCACTGAAATAATCTCAAAGAGCCACACAATTACTGGTTAAAGTGTTTTCTCAAAATTCGTAAGGGAAGTATTACATTTTTATGAATCTTTAGAAGTGTCAGTGACGTCATCTACTCAACCCAAACAATCAACACGGCTTCGCTCCATATATTTCTTTGTAATTAGTTTCTTGAATTATTTTATTTCTATGAAGCTAAAAGTTTGGGTGAAGTAGTTTTCTTACATTATTTGTGCTTAGGATTGATTGTCTGACCAGTTGTCTTCAATGCAGAGCTGTTATCTGAACAAAACATTGATATATTTTGACTCAAAAAATACAAAGAAATGTATGGAGCTGAATATTGGGTTGAGTAGATGACGTCACTGACACCTCTAAAGATTCATAAAAATATAGTACTTCCCTCTGGAATATCGAAAAAAGATTTTAACTAGTGATTATTGCACCCTTGAAGAATTATTCAATGAAGTTTCAGCTAAATTCAATTTCGAACAATTTTCATCAGAGACCCCCTAACGAACAAATGAACGAGCGAATAAAATGAACTATATATAGAGACAACAGAACACGCCATACAGCTACGTAGATCTTCTTTTATATCAGAGGCCTTTCGGCTTAACAGCCCTCCTCAGGTGGTTTAAGGCTTGGTTTTATAGAGCAACATGTAAAATCACATTTTTACAATATCTCTCTCCATTTATAACGAATGATTATGGTGTTTGGTCCTTAGGAGGCATTTAGGTTTTGTAATATTTAAGTGCAATTATGTTAATTTCTAAAGGTCACGTGACCTTAAAATGAGAAAAAGAGAAAATTGAAAATGGGGAGTACAGAGACTTTTCTTAGGATAATAAAATAGGTGTTATTTGATGATATTTGAAGAGGTCTTCCTAAGTTAGCCTTTGCTCGTTGTCCCCAGCTAAACGGTAAAGAGAAAAATGAAAATATATAATTTTCAGCTTGGTCACGTGACCTATTTTGTCAATTATCTCCATAACTAACAATGATGGACAACGAGCAAAGGCTATTTTGGAAAGACCTATTGAATTGTCCTTATTTAATACACAATCTATTATTCTAAGAAAAGTCTCTGTACACCCCATTTTTTGTTGAGTCTTTCGTACATTTGTGACCACGTGGTTTGTCACGTGATACGGCATGTCCAGTAGTTACCATATAATATTATCTGTTTCAACGAACTACAGCTACTAGCCGAGTTTCAGCTTGGTAGGTGAAATGCCTGACTCAATAATTCAAAAATTGTGATTTTATGAGTAATTAGTCTCTCAGCCAAGCCTTAAACCACCTGAGTCGTCAGTGATACAGTGATATGACTAAGAAAGCGTGGCAGCGAACACCTAATAAAATGAACGAATGAACAAATGAATGCATGAACGAATAAGCTAGTGAACGAATGAACGAACGAACGAAAGGATGAATGCATGAACGAGCAAATGACTGATGACTAAATGAATGAAAGAACGAACCCATGACATTAATATATGGAAATGCGGTGGTCAGATCCTACCCCGAGTACCGATACCGAAAACAAATAAATACCCTCTTTACAGTACGAGAGTCAGATCCAGAGATCCAGGTTTTAGGCAATTTTAATAGAAAAAAATCCAGTAATCATGGTAGTTAATCAACAACGTATATGCAGTTGCCAGACAACGGAAAAAGTGTCAGAAATTCTGCATACTACAGCTTCTACAAAGAATGAAGTCATTTATCATCCAGGTGTTCAGGTGTGAAGACCTCAGCCAGTCATCGCACATACCGGCCATTTTCACCTGAGAAGACACGGTCTAAGTTTGTTGAGAAAGTTTTACTGTTATTAATAGTTCTGGATCTAAAGACTTCCAAGTCTAAAATCAATGCATATTCATATTCAATGATTACATTTCTGAGTCTGCGATTCAGCGGTTTCCTTGCGAGAATCACTCGAAATCGAGGCCATTATTAGGGGTCCATTATTATGTTTTCAACAATATAAATAAAAAACAAAGTGGCTCATTTATTTCAATGTAATTTTAGTTTTCTTGAGAATGTTGTGTTTATCGTTTCTATAAAATTGTCTATCAAAAGTCGCTCCTATCAAAATATTATTTTCGACCCATTAGCCTCGCTTTCGTGTTCCCTCGAAAGGCGACCGCTGAATTACGGGCTCAAACACAACAGTATCTAACTACATTCCAATGATACTGGAATGTTGCAATAATAATTATAACATTATTCTCTTCATAAGAGCTTAATACAAAAATAACTATGATAGCAATGCACTCGCTACATTAGGGCTGGATGACGCGGTGCAACGAATTATGGGAAGAGCGCGAATATAAAAGAGAAGCCAAGAGCGTATCACGTGACCTATGACGTCACGTCAAAGAAGTACTAGTTCGAAATTCGTCATCGCTGCCTCAGACTCTTCACACATATACAGTATACCCTTCCAAATAAGGCAAGAGAGAGGGAAGAAAGCCCGAGTCGGGCGGCATTGTGAGCCAGCGATACTATGAACTGCGGTATCAATTTCTTTCCGAGTTTTGCCTATTCTCCTTTGTAGCCCTTTGTGGCCTCGTAACGCCACGCCCCTACTTCACAAGCTCCAAAGGGGTCCGGGTATTACATGATCACAATCCTGCATATAAGAAAAGGTATGCTTGGCTAATTGTAATTCAAATGTACATAGTACCGATATGTTGTAACGGTGTAATATGGACTAGACGATCATTTTAAATATTCTTCTTGAAAAACCGTATTGGATAGACTAGTTTAGTGGCGAGATGACGGTTATGCTTTTGTAGAGTATTATTGTGATAATGTTCTACGAGATCTTTTAACGTTGGATATATAGCATAGTCTGGATTAAAGCCATAGCCACGAAGACCTTTGATGATGTGGATGTGACGTGGCTCAAAGTCGAATCTGAAATAGAACAAGAAACTTTAGTACAAGTATGGCCGGTAATACTTACGGATCAATGAATTACGAAAGAGTAACGAAAGAATTACGAAAGGATTACGAAAGAGTAACGAAAGAACTTTGTTACGAAAGAGTAACGAAAGAATTATGAAAGAGTAACGAAAGAATTACGAAAGAGTAACAAAAGAATTACGAAAGAGTTACGAAAGAGTAACGAAAGAGTTACGAAAGAGTAACGAAAGAATTATGAAAGAGTAACGAAAGAATTACGAAAGGGTAGCGAAAGAAGTACGAAAGAATTACGAAAGAGTTGCGAAAGAGTAACGAAAGAGTAACGGAGTTGCGGAGTAACGAAAGAATTGGGAAAGAGTAACGAAAGCCGTACGAAAGATGAACGAAAGAGTAACGAAAGTAATACGAAAGAGTCGCCGAAGGGGAATTACGAAAGGGGAAAAAAAATAACGAAAGAACTTTGTTGCGAATGAGTAACAAAAGAATTATGAAAGAGTAACGAAAGAATGCGCATTCCGCGTGCGAAAGCCATCCAAAAGAGTAACGAAACTATGCCGATTAGCGAAAGAGTAACGAAAGAGTTACGAAAGAATAATGAGAATAATAACGAAAGAGTAACGAAAGAATTACGAAAGAGTAACAAAAGAATTACGAAAGTATTTGAAGAATTACGAAAGAGTAACAAAAAAAGAATTATACGAAAGAGTAACGAAAGAATTACGAAAGAGTAACGAAATATTACCACATTCTCATTGTTAGAATGCCCACTGATTGTCTCGAAAGGTTAAACAAGTTATGGGAGGCGCGTAACGAAGCAATGACTGTAATATGAGGTAACAAAGCACTGATTACGAAGGGGGGTAACGAAATAATCTGCGGTCGTGCAGAGCTAGGGTTGCTTATGAGCCTTATCGGTAATTAATCCCAAGGGACTCAAACATGCGCATTCCGCGTGCTGTGCCATCCAAAGAGTAACTATACGAAAGACCATAACGAAAGATTTTACCAATGAAAATAATTACGAAAGGGTAACGAAAGAATTACGAAAGAGTAACGAATACGAAAGAGTAACGAAAGAATTACGAAACTGAGTAACAAAACACTGATTACGAAAGAGTAACGAATACGAAAGAGTAACGAAAGAATTACGAAACAGTAAGAAATACTTACGAAAGCGTGACGGAATAACTTCCACGGTGATTAATACTGTCTCTTATCAAAAACGTTCCATCCGGACAATCTTTTAGTAAAGCAGCTGCTTCATCTCTGAAATAATGAAACAAAATAGGGTTTATACACATGGTTCACCCCCAGTCTTCTTTGTTTCTCATCGACACAGGAAGCCCATCTAAAGACACTGACTAATGAAGAAAGTCTTACCTATGAATCATTCCAAACTTCCAATTAGCTTCGCTCAAATCAGTGTCTGGTACTTGATAAATACATCCCTGGCGAATACTGGAAATAACGTTGGTCTGTTAGTGTTAGAGTGTAAGCATCTGGTATACAGCTTATATACAGAATCTCCGTGCGTTTACGTTTAGGCTGACGTGCGTTTACGCTTAGGTAAACTTGCTTACGAGGTCTGACGGCTATTCTACTAACATTACGAAACATTTCAATTTAAAAACTCACCCTTCGTTGACTATTTCCTTAGCTTCGTCCTGTGTATATCCCTTCTCGTTTACTAGAATACTAAACAAATAAAAGAAAATGTCATTGATATATTCTGTGCTAATTACGGATGTTTCCAGTCCTCTTCCGGCAGGCGAAGGAACACCTTACGGTTTTCTCCTTCCTATCCAAACACCAACCATCCCCGAGTGGTTAAGTCACCGCACCGCGCCTTGCCGTATTCAGAAGAGTTTGATTGGATGAGATGCATCTGCACGCTTTTTGATTGGTTCAGAAAGGAAGCCATTTGAGTGTCACGGTACCACTCTATAGTGTCGTTTTCGTATGAGTGGGAAACCTACGGCACAGAGTTACGGTCACGGTACGGAATCGAAGAAATTCTATTCAACCAATCACAGCGCGCGAAATCATTGCCCAACCAATCAAAATACTTGGACACGGCACGATCACCGCACGGCACGAACCGTACCATAACTACTTCCCACTCATACGAAAACGACTCTAACGGCTGTAACGTTAACAGAGATCTCGCGGTACTTACTCGATATAAGTCTGTTTCTTCGTCTGTAATTCAATAATCTGAGCACGCAATGTGTTCATCAGCTGGTCTGTCTGTCGACTCTTCTCTGACGTGTTGGATAGTTCGCGCTCGGACTCAAGCAATTCAAATTGCGCATCGTTCAACCGCTGTTTCAACAACTCGAAATTCTCCCTCAGCCTGCAATCAGGAAAAATACAATTACAATCCGAGATCGGGGTCTATAGTAAATTGCCCCAGGGGAGGGGTGAAGGGAGGCGATCGACGAAAGCAAATCGTGGTTACAATAAATTGTTGTTGATTGGTTCTACTTACACTGCACGTGACTGAGGTGGAGCTACTTTCTGGAATGTTTCGTGGATCCCCATTTGTTCTTCGATGACGGAGATAATCGAGTGTTGAGCGTCTTTGACCAACTGTAGCTCCTTTGTTGTCTGTAAGGTGAAGCAACAACACCGTTTTAACACTATTTTTAGCAACACTATCACCAAGAGCTTCATCGTCAACATTATCATCATGGTCACCACCAGTAACACGCGACTAACACACGCTAACGCACGACTATCACACGCTAACGCACGACTAACACATGCTCACACACGACTAACACACGACTAACACACGCTCACGCACGACTATCACATGCTAACGCACGACTAACACACGAATATCACACACATACACACGACTATCACACGCTAACGCACGACTAACACACGCTTACGCACGACTAACACACGACTATCACACGCTAACGCACGAATAACACACGACTAACACATGCTCACGCACGACTAACACACGCTTACGCACGACTATCACACGACTATCACACGCTTATGCACAACTATCACACGCTAACGTACGACTAACACATGCTAACGCTCGATTATCACACGCTTACGCACGACTAACACACGACTAACAAACGCTCACGCACGATTATCACTAACACACGCTTACGCACGACTAACACACGACTAACACACACTCACGCACGACTAACACACGACTATCACACGCTTACGCACGACTAACACACGCTAACGTACGACTAACACACATGCTAACGCTCGATTAACACACGCTTCACACGCTTACGCACGCACGACTATCACACGCTTACGCACGACTAACACACGATTAACACACCGCACGACTAACACAACGCACGACTAACACACGCACGACGCAACACACGCTTACGCACGACTAACACATGCTCACACACGACTAACACACGAAACGCTCACGCACGACTAACACTAACACACGACTATCACACGCTTACGCACGACGCACACAACTATCACACACGCTAACGTACGACTAACACACGCTAACGCTCGATTACGCACGACTCACACGCTTACGACACGACTAAACACACGACTAACACATGCTAACACATGTTCACGCACGACTAACACACGCTTACGCACGACTATCACACGCTTACGCACGACTAACACACGACTAACACATGCTCACGCACGACTAACACGCATACGCACGACTAACACACGCTTACGCACGACTATCACACGCTCACGCACGACTAACACACGACTAACACATGCTCACGCACGACTAACACGCTTACGCACGACTATCACACGCATACGCACGACTAAACACATGCTCACGCACGACTAACACATGCCACGCACGACTAACACGCTTACGCACGACTGTCATACGCTTACGCACGACTAGCACACGCTAACTCTCTATTATCACATGCTGACGCACGACTAACACACGCTTACGCACGACTATCACACGCTAACGCACGACTAACACACGACAAACACATGCTCACGCACGACTAACTCACGCTAAATCACACATCATAACACTTATAATCACACGCTTTACTACACGACTATGGCACACACTACCACACGCACGACTATCACACACGCTTACGCACGACTATCACACATGCTAATACACGACTATCACACGCTAAAGCACGACTCACACATGCACACATCATACACGATAATACGCACGACTATCACACGCTAACGCACGACTAACACACGACTATCACACGCTTACGCACGACTAACACATGCTAAAGCACGACTAACACATGCTACCGCACGACTAACACACGCATACGCACGACTATCACACGCTTACGCACGACTAACACACGACTAAACACATGCTCACTCACGCACGACTCAAACACGCTTACGCACGACTCCACCATACCGCACACACGCATACGCACGACTATCACACGCTTACGCACGACTAACACATGCTCACGCACGACTACAACACATGCTCACGCACGACTAACACGCTTACGCACGACTGTCATACGCTTACGCACGACTAACACACGCTAACTCTCTATTATCACATGCTGACGCACGACTAACACACGCTTACGCACGACTATCATCACACGCTAACGCACGACTAACACACGACAAACACATGCTCACGCACGACTAACTCACGCTAAGTACCTGCGTCACTCGTACTATCATCGACTATCACACGCTTACGCACGACTATGGCACACTAACGCACGACTAACACACGCTTACGCACGACTAACATATGCTAATAACACACGACTATCACACGCTAAAGCACGACTAACACATGCCAATACACGCTTACGCACGACTATCACACGCTAACGCACGACTAACACACGACTATCACACGCTTACGCACGACTATGGCACACTAACGCACGACTAACACACGCTTACGCAAGACTAACATATGCTAATACACGACTATCACACGCTAAAGCACGACTAACACATGCCAATACACGCTTACGCACGACTATCACACGCTTACGCACGACTAACACACGCTTACGCACGACTAACACACGCTTACGCACGACTAACACATGCTAATACACGACTAACTAATTTGACTTCTCTCATTATTGTAAGGTTTGCGTCTTAACGCCAAGTAAGTACCTGCGTCAGCTCCTCGTACTATCATCATCATCAGTAATCATCACTACCATCATAACACTTATAATCACTATCATCACCACCTTTCAAACTACATCATCACTACAATCGCGCGGCACACTCCACCATACCGCACGTCGTTCAGTAAGTACCTGCGTCAGCTCCTCGTACTATCATCATCATCAGTAATCATCACTACCATCATAACACTTATAATCACTATCATCACCACCTTTCAAACTACATCATCACTACAATCGCGCGGCACACTCCACCATACCGCACGTCGTTCAGTAAGTACCTGCGTCAGCTCCTCGTACTATCATCATCATCAGTAATCATCACTACCATCATAACACTTATAATCACTATCATCACCACCTTTCAAACTACATCATCACTACAATCGCGCGGCACACTCCACCATACCACACGTGGTTCAGTAAGTACCTGCGTCAGCTCCTCGTACTAATCATCATCATCAGTAATCATCACTACCATCATAACACTTATAATCACTATCATCGCCACCTTTCAAACTACATCATCACTACAATCGCGCACACTCCACCATACCGCACGTGGTTCAGTAAGTACCTGCGTCAGCTCCTCGTACTATCATCATCATCAGTAATCATCACTACCATCATAACACTTATAATCACTATCATCACCACCTTTCAAACTACATCATCACTACAATCGCGCGGCACACTCCACCATACCGCACGTCGTTCAGTAAGTACCTGCGTCAGCTCCTCGTACTATCATCATCATCAGTAATCATCACTACCATCATAACACTTATAATCACTATCATCACCACCTTTCAAACTACATCATCACTACAATCGCGCGGCACACTCCACCATACCGCACGTCGTTCAGTAAGTACCTTCATCAGCTCCTCGTACATCTTTTGGAGTTGTTCGTAATCATTGGATTTACTCTCAAGGTCGTGATATAGTTTTTCGAGATGCTCCAAAGTCTCACTCTCAGATTCCGTTTCCTGGGCGAAACAAATCATGATAATTATTAAAAGTTTGGCAAACAAATGCGAAGGTTATTTCTAAAGGTGAAATGCAAAGCCCTAAACAACTTTGGATCATTTGACGAAGAATCAAGCCTAATAAACATAATTTAAAATCTTGTTGAAAAAGACCGGAAGTGACTAAATTCAAAATGGCGTACTTTCGTAGCTCCGTCGGAAAATTTCCCGGATGTGACGTCATTTTCGACTGTTCACAAGGGAAATGATATATCTAGCTTTGCGCTCTCAGGGTATCAGGCTCCGTCCACTTTTATCATTGGGAATGGATTTTACAACGAGTGGGTTACCTGTGGTACTCCCCTCGGTCAAACAGCACCCTGACCACAGGTAACCCAGTCGCTGAAAACCTCTGTTTCCACGGCATAACAGGCCGTGAGTATACAAGCATCAAGAGTTCCAGACTTCCGGTACGCGCGCAATGCATTGTGAGATTATTACAAAGGAAAAGTGAGCACCAAGTGAGCAAAAACATAGCTTGGGCTCCCTGTGTCTAGAATGGGTGCTCACTTTTCCTTTGTAATAACACCGGAAGTCTGGAACTCTTGATGCTTGTATACAAGTACTATAGTCATTTTCGTATGAGTGGGAAACCTACGGCACGGAGATAGGGTCACGGTACGGAATCGAAGATATCTATTCAACCAATCACAGCGCGCAAAATCATTGCTCAACCAATCAGAATGCACAGCACGGTCACCATACGGCAAGAACCGTACCGTAACTACTTCCCACTCATACGAAAACGACTCTATGCGTATTGAAATGGACATGCATCGGTATTGATTACATGTAGGTCGATATTCTCATTATACAGTCCGCCCGACACTCGTGTTTTAGTCTCATTCCTTGGCAACCGGCATTTTGACACATTTCAGTGTTTCGGTATCCCTGTGTTGGAGACTGGCGACAACACAGGAATCCCGTCAGAGTAGTGAGAGACTGGAGTGGTGCGACCGATGACGTCACGACTGTCATTGCTATCGTAACTTATTGTATAAGCATTGAGTATTTTTAAATGCGTTATTAAGAAATAAAGTATTAATATTATTATTATTATTACTATTATTATTATTACTATTATTATTATTATTATTACAATTATTACTATTACTTTTACTATTACTGTTACTGTTATTATTATTACTATTACTATTATTATTATTATTATTATTATTATTATTATTATTATTTATTATTATTATTATTATTATTATTATTATTATTATTATTATTATTATTATTATTATTATTATTATTATTATTATTATTATTATTATTATTATTATTATTATTATTATTATTATTATTATTATTATTATTATTATTATTATTATTATTATTATTATTATTATTATTATTATTATTATTAACGTACCTGGTCATACAAGGGTAGCGGTTCAGTGAGTCGAACGTCTAGTTTCGCATTGTATTGAACTAACGATTGCTCGCGATAGTAATCGACTAAATCTACAATGGAGACGAAGGTCAAAGGCTCGGAGAAGCCATATTTGCCATTTTGGTAGATGATGCGGATTAGTTTGCTGGATCCTCCCTTTCTGCAAATTAAAGAGGAACAAACGATTTTAAAACTAAGAAGAACTGAAGTCCTGACAAGTATGGGATGTCGAGTCGTCGCGCGCTGATGACAGGCATTCTCTGTGTGATTACTGTGGCAATAATATCTAACAAGAGTAGGTTTTTGACATTATATTTGCCGATATTGACCTTGGTAATGGCGGTGATGATGATGGTGATAGTGGTAGCAGTAGTGATGTTGTTCATGATATTAACTGTGGTATGATGATGATGAAGTTACTCGTCGTAATGACGATGATGATGATGGTGATAGTGGTAGCAGTAGTGATGTTGTTATTGATATCAACTGTGGTATGATGATGATGAAGATACTCGTCGTAATGACGATGATGATGATGGTGATAGTGGTAGTAGTAGTGATGTTGTTATTGATATTAACTGTGGTATGATGATGATGAAGATACTCGTCGTAATGACGATCATGATGATGGCGATAGTGGTAGTAGTAGTGATGTTGTTATTGATATCAACTGTGGTATGATGATGATGAAGATACTCGTCGTAATGACGATCATGAATGGTAATAGTGGTAGCAGTAGTGATGTTGTTATTGATATCAACTGTAGTATGATGATGATGAAGATACTCGTCGTAATGACGATCATGATGATGATGGTGATAGTGGTAGCAGTAGTGATGTTGTTATTGATATCAACTGTGGTATGATGATGATGATGAAGATACTCGTCGTAATGACGATGATGATGATGGTGATAGTGGTAGTAGTAGTGATGTTGTTATTGATATTAACTGTGGTATGATGATGATGAAGATACTCGTCGTAATGACGATCATGATGATGGTGATAGTGGTAGTAGTAGTGATGTTGTTATTGATATCAACTGTGGTATGATGATGATGAAGATACTCGTCGTAATGACGATCATGATGATGGTGATAGTGGTAGTAGTAGTGATGTTGTTATTGATATCAACTGTGGTATGATGATGATGAAGATACTCGTCGTAATGACGATCATGATGATGGTGATAGTGGTAGTAGTAGTGATGTTGTTATTGATATCAACTGTGGTATGATGATGATGAAGATACTCGTCGTAATGACGATCATGATGATGGTGATAGTGGTAGTAGTAGTGATGTTGTTATTGATATCAACTGTGGTATGATGATGATGAAGATACTCGTCGTAATGACGATCATGATGATGGTGAGTGGTAGTAGTAGTGATGTTGTTATTGATATCAACTGTGGTATGATGATGATGAAGATACTCGTCGTAATGACGATCATGATGATGGTGATAGTGGTAGTAGTAGTCAACTGATGTTGTTATTGATATCAACTGTAATGACGTATGATGATGATGATGATGAAGATACTCGTCGTAATGACGATCATGACGATGATGGTGATAGTGGTAGTAGTAGTGATGTTGTTATTGATATCAACTGTGGTATGATGATGATGAAGATACTCGTCGTAATGACGATCATGATGATGGTGATAGTGGTAGTAGTAGTGATGTTGTTATTGATATCAACTGTGGTATGATGATGATGAAGATACTCGTCGTAATGACGATGATGATGATGGTGGTAGATAGTGGTAGCAGTAGTGATGTTGTTATTGATATCAACTGTGGTATGATGATGATGAAGATACTCGTCGTAATGACGATCATGATGATGGTGATAGTGGTAGTAGTAGTGATGTTGTTATTGATATCAACTGTGGTATGATGATGATGAAGATACTCGTCGTAATGACGATGATGATGATGATGATAGTGGTAGCAGTAGTGATGTTGTTCATGATATTAACTGTGGTATGATGATGATGACGATACTCGTCGTAATGACGATCATGATGATGGTGATAATGGTAGTAGTAGTGATGTTGTTATTGATATTAACTGTGGTATGATGATGATGACGATACTCGTCGTAATGACGATGATGATGATGGTGATAGTGGTAGCAGTAGTGATGTTGTTCATGATATTAACTGTGGTATGATGATGATGAAGATACTCGTCGTAATGACGATGATGATGATGGTGATAGTGGTAGCAGTAGTGATGTTGTTCATGATATTAACTGTGGTATGATGATGATGAAGATACTCGTCGTAATGACGATGATGATTCTGATGATGGTAATAGTGGTAGTGATGTTCTCGATATTGGCTGTGGTAATGATGATTTATAATGATTGTTATGATGACAGCGTTGATAATGGCGATTGTGATAGCGATAATGATGATGCTGCTAATGATGGCGGTGATGGAAATAATGGTGATGATGAGAGCGTTGATGATAGTAATGTTGGTAGTGATGATGGTGATGATGATGATGAATACACACATTCTTTACATATCTTACATTCTTTACATACCTTAGGGTCAGTGTGTATTCACCAGGATTTCTCTTAGAATCTCGAACTATAAAAGTACCATCTGCCGTCTCTTTCATGCGTTCCTGGACAGTCTCTCTAAATCAGTTGAAATAACAATATATTTAGTACAGTTCGTTCTTGAAAGTGACTCCAAGACAGGAACTTGGGCTTCCTGTGGTCTTATAAAGACGTGCTGCCCTGGGAACAATAGACTTTCTTGAACGAAGGAAAGACGCAGCAACATGTGTCAGCAATGACTTACTTGCTAGTCTCGCCCCAGTACCATACTTGGTCTTTTAAGTCCGAGTTAGCAGGAGGGCTTGGGACTGGTGTTGGCTCGGGAGGAGGTGGCTTGTTAATTCTGGGTGGCCTTACTGGCCTTTGAGGAACTGCAAATAGAATTAAAATAAAATATTTGATTATTTGTAAGACAGTATAAATGTAGCTGGACAAACAAGCAGACAGACAGACAGACAAACAAGCAGGCAGACAGACAGACAAACAAGCAGACAGACAGACAGACAGACAAACAAGCAGACAGACAGACAGACAAACAAGCAGGCAGACAGACAGACAAACAAGCAGACAGACAGACAGACAGACAAGCAGACAGACAGACAAACAAGCAGACAGACAGACAAGCAGACAGACAAACAAGCAGACAGACAGACAAACAAGCAGACAGACAGACAGACAGACAAGCAGACAGACAGACAAACAAGCAGACAGACAGACAAGCAGACAGACAGACAAACAAGCAGACAGCCAGACAAGCAAGCAGACAGACAGACAGGTTGACAGACAAACAGACAGACAAGCAGATAGACAGACAGACAGACAGGCTGACAGACAGAGAGACAAGACAGACAAACAGACAGACAAGACAGACAGGCTGACAGACAGACAGACAGACAGGCTGACAGACAGACAGGCTGACAGACAGACAGACAGGCTGACAGACAGACAGACAGACTAACGGCAGACTAGGCATATGGTCAGACAGACAGGCAGATAGACAAAAACAAGGTGCAGATAGATCGATAGACAGACAGATTAGGCACATGGACAGACAGGTAGACTGACAGAGACAGATGAGAAATAAAAATTGATGGACAGACAGACAAACAGACAGACAGACACATGGAGAGACAGACAGACAGACAGATGGACAGACAGACAAAGAAAGCTTACCAGGTGGAGGATCACTTGGTCCGTCTTCCATAGGCTCGCATACAGACCACGGGCCTTGACTAATAAGTACATCAAGGACTTGAATTTGAAAATCATGGTTTACAGACATCTTACTGAACAAGAGAGAAAGGTACTTATTTTAAGATCGTAAATATTAGAATTGTTTTGGGATTTTGAAATTGCATCAGTGCACCAGTAATAAATAACGATCATCATCAGCATCATCATCAACAACATTTTCATCATCATCACAATTATCCATAATAATCCCTTCAATGCAAAGGCTGGTTTCAGTGGGTTCCTTACTGGTTTGTTTGTTTGGTTGATACTCAGTAAAGATATGCACATATATAAACCGAGGCAGACAGGTCAGGCAACACACGCCGGGAACTTGGTTAATTTATTGTTGTTAATTAACTTACATTTTCTCTTGCTGCTTTGGTCTAAGCAAGATATGTGCAAATACTCGAGCTAACTCTAGAGAGGACATGCCATTGAATTGTTGATGCTTGGATACTCTGGAAACAGAAAAAATAAAGTCAGTAAAAGATCAGGGAGGTATGCAGCCAGCATGAGTGCAAGCCACCCTACCCCCCCCCCCCCCCCCCCCCCCCCCCCCCCCACCCCCCAGAGGTTCGAGCAGGAAGGCGGACTGTTGAAAGTACCAGCTTTATGTTGACTTATGGCAAATATCTATAGTATTTTTGTCAGATCATAAACAGTAAGTTGGTATACAAGGACTTGTAGCAGTAATAGTATTCTTGTTTTCCTTTATAGTAGTATTTCTGTCTACCTGTTCCTCTGCCTGCCAATCCAATGTCTCTTTGTGAATTTGTACATCCATCTCCTTGATCTGTCTCTCCATCTGTCTATTTACCCATCCATCCATCCATCCATCTCCTTGATCTGTCTATCATTCTGTCTGCCTGTCTGTCTGTCCATCTGTCTATTTAACCATCCATCCATCCATCTCCTTGATCTGTCTATCATGCTGTCTGTCGTCTGTCCATCTGTCTATTATCCCGGCATAATATCTCTGCCTAACTTACTTGAATAGATGTTCCATTAGGTAGTGGATAACTGCCCTATTGGGGTGTGGTAAATCATTGATTAATGTGATGAGATCATCCACACTGCTGTTACCGATGCCTAATAATCATTAATGGAAACATGTATTAGTAATAATAACTATTGTCATTTATTTGATGCTTCATTCATGCCTATTAGCATCACAGTTCAAATCCTAATCATCAACACAACTACCATCATAGTCACAATCACTACCACCACCATTATCATCACCACCACCACCACCACCACCATTATCATCATCATCATCATCATCATAATAATAATAATAATATAATCATCATCATCATCATCACCACCAATGTTCTGAAACTTCATGAAAAAAAGATATACAGCTATTTCAAAAAAGGTTGGTGAAGGTTTTGTTGCATCTTGCATGTTGCATGTTGCATACCAAGCCCGAAATGCACTATGGGCGATGTGAATGGAGTCAGCGAAAGGTCACAACAATATGGACTCCGGGAATTTTCACAAACTTTATCTTCGCAATATGAAGCCGGCATATTTTCTTTTGTATGTGCATGCAGACATTGTTTACATATGATCCACAATACATTTCGGGCTTGGTATGCAACATGCAACATGCAAGATGCAACAAAACTGGCACCAACCTTTTTTGAAATAGCTGTATAAGGAAACAAACAACGGCGATAGAAAGAAAAAAAGTGTTTGAAGCATCCCATGGAGTCTCAAGTGAAGCTCTTACGATGTATGTAACTGAACATGAGATTGGTAGGAAGGAAAGAAATCACCATCATGTACTTCTTACCTTTACATATCTGTATAAACTCATCATATTTGTCTTCAGTAAAGAGACACGAAGGAAGTTCTTGAAAGTACATTTTTAACACTGCAGCAATGCACAGTGGATTCCGCCATTCCTGGTCAGACATCAACACTTGCCCAGGATCTAACAGCACCAAAAATGAATATCTTAAACACTTCAAATGCCCGCCAAATAGATAGAGTTAATAGAGGAAACAAGAGAGGAAACAAGAATTTCAGGACTTTACTGGCATTTTAATAGGGGTGGCTGCTTAATACATGTAGGTGGCTGCTTAACACACATGTAGGTGGCTGCTTAATACATGTAGGTGGCTGCTTAATACATATGTAGGTGGCTGCTTTACATACATGTGCACAGTACATGTAGGTGCCCAGGATCTGCACCTGCTTAATACATGTACATGTAGGTGGCTGCTTAATACATGTACATGTAGGTGGCTGCTTAATACATGTACATGTAGGTGGCTGCTTAATACATGTACATGTAGGTGGCTGCTTAATACATGTACATGTAGATGGCTGCTTAATACATGTACATGTAGGTGGCTGCTTAATACATATAGGTGGCTGCTTAATACATGTAGGTGGCTGCTTAATACATGTACATGTAGGTGGCTGCTTAATACATGTACATGTAGGTGGCTGCTTAATACATGTACATGTAGGTGGCTGCTTAATACATGTACATGTAGGTGGCTGCTTAATACATGTACATGTAGGTGGCTGCTTAATACATGTATATGTAGATGGCTGCTTAATACATGTACATGTAGGTGGCTGCTTAATACATATAGGTAGGTGGCTGCTTAATACATGTACATGTAGGTGGCTGCTTAATACATGTACATGTAGGTGGCTGCTTAATACATGTACATGTAGGTGGCTGCTTAATACATGTATATGTAGATGGCTGCTTAATACATGTACATGTAGGTGGCTGCTTAATACATATAGGTGGCTGCTTAATACATGTAGGTGGCTGCTTAATACATGTACATGTAGGTGGCTGCTTAATACATGTACATGTAGGTGGCTGCTTAATAGGGGTTTCATTGTACAGTATTTAGAACACAGTTGATATCTTGAACCAGTTTTCTTGTCGTAGGGTTTTACTAATAGCATGGTATAGTAGCCAATATGGCAATAATAAAAAGGGTGTGGTACATACTTTGGTTAAGAGCGGCATGTAAGGAAACCTTTTCATGCCCTGTAGGCGTTATTCGATAAATCCCCTCCACTTTTAATCCTCTTTGTTCAATGGCATCCACACATTTTATCACTACAGTTGGTGCTGGTTTGTGTGAAGGTTGGAACTGAGCACCAAGTTCGTGACCAAATGCTGCCGCTATAAATGATAGATAGAGGCTTATGTAGGTAACATATTATATATGTACATTATCTATTGGAATGCCTTACCATCACCACCACCACCACCATCAACACAACCACCATCATCAACAACACAACCACCATCATCAACACAACCATCATCATCAACACACAACCACCATCATCACACACCACACATCAACAACACAACCACCATCATCAACAACACAACACAACAACACAACCACCATCATCAACAACACAACCACCACCATCATCATCAACACAACCATCATCAACAACACAACCACCAACCATCACAAACACTGACACCATCATCCAACAACACAACACAACAACACAACCACCATCAACAACAACACAACCACCATCATCATCAACACAACCACCATCATCAACAACACAACCACAACCATCATCATCAACAACACAACCACCATCATCAACACACACACCACCATCATCAACACAACCACCATCATCCACAACACAACCACCATCATCAACAACACAACCACCATCATCAACCACCATCAACAACAACCACCATCATCAACAACACAACCACACCACCATCATAATCAACACAACCACCATCATCAACATCAACAACACAACCACCATAATCAACAACACAATCACAACCATCATCACAACACAACCAACCACCATCAACACAACACACCACCATCAACACTGAACACAACCACCATCATCAACAACACACCACCAACCACCATCATCACACACAACCACCATCATCAACAACACAACCACCATCATCATCACAACACACCACCACAACAACACAACCACCATCATCAACACACAACACAACAACCACCACCATCATCATCATCACAACCACCATCATCAACAACACAACCACCATCATCAACAACACAACCACCATCATCACACACACACCACCACCATCATCATCAACACAACCACCATCATCAACAACACAACCACCATCATCAACAACACACACACCACCATCATCAACAACACACCACACACCACCATCATCAACAACACAACCACCACCATCATCAACACACCATCATCACAATCAACAAACACAACCACCACCATCATCAACACAACCACCATCATCAACAACAACACAACCACCATCAACACACACACCACCACATCAACCACCATCATCAACAACACAACCACCATCATCAACACAACCACCATCATCAACAACACAACCACCATCATCATCAACACAACCACCATCATCAACAACACAACCACCATCATCAACAACACAACCACCATCATCATCAACAACACACACCACCATCATCAACACAACCACCATCATCATCATCAACACAACCACCATCATCATCAACACAACCACCATCATCAACAACACAACCACCATCATCAACAACACAACCACCATCATCATCAACACGACCACCATCATCAACAACACAACCACCATCATCAACAACACAACCACCACCATTATCATCATCTGGTAGGTAACACATTGCATGTACATTTTCCATTCAAATGCCTTACCACCCGACACCACCGACACCACCTTCATCGTCATCAACACCTCCAACATCATTATCATCATCTGGTATGTAACACATTGCATGTACATTTTCCATTCAAATGCCTTACCACCCGACACCATCACCATCACCACCACCATCATCGTCATCAACACCTCCAACATCATTATCATCATCTGGTAGGTAACACATTGCATGTACATTTTCCATTCAAATGCCTTACCACCCGACACCATCACCACCACCACCATCATCGTCATCAACACCTCCAACATCATTATCATCATCTGGTAGGTAACACATTGCATGTACATTTTCCATTCAAATGCCTTACCACCCGACACCACCACCACCACCACCACCATCATCGTCATCAACACCTCCAACATCATTATCATCATCTGGTAGGTAACACATTGCATGTACATTTTCCATTCAAATGCCTTACCACCACCATCGTTATCATCACTAGATGCTTTCACTCTTCTTCCTGGACAAATAGGAATACCGTCATTGACACACATCTGATGGCTACACAGACCACATACTGAAATAAAAAAAACATACCATGTTAATAACAAATACAAGACACTCACACCACATACCATGGGCACAGAGACAGCACAAGGAGTAGCTGCCCCCCTCCCTTAGTATACAATCATGCATAAATGGAAACTAGTGAGTACACTACTAAGTATGGACTGCATCTGTGTATAATGTAAACTAGGATAAAGGAAATATATAACACCACATGTACTTAACTATACTGACGTTTTGAGCCTTAAAGTGCTTATGAAGATTATTTTTTTAATTTGAAAATCGATTACATATGAAGTGAATAGTGGGATGTTTCAGTATTTTGTGATTTGAGCTTCGCATTTGCGAGTTATAAAGGTTTGAAATCGTGATATGCTAATTCGGTGACGTCAAAGGAGGCATTTGCTGTAACTTATTTATATTTTTTCAAGTAGCATTCTTTTCTGAAATAGAAAAAAAGTTTAACATCATTTATATAAGTTGTAGAAAACTTTTTTCCAGATTAAAAAATGTCAATGATTTGCAAAGAGGCGCTTTTGTATAATAAATGATGCCTCCTTTGACGTCACCGAATTAGCATATCACGATTTCAAACCTTTATTACTCGCAAATGCGAAGCTCAAATCACAAAACACTGAAACATCCCACTATTCATTTCATATGTAATCGATTTTCAAAATAAAAAAATAAGCTTCATAAGCACTTTAATTAGCACTTCATCGGAGTAAGAGATAGTGGATAGCGTACATAAAGGATTAGTGAGGGTTAATACCGTATTTCCTTGATTAAGCGTCCACCCTCGATTAAGCGCCTCCCTTGTCCACAAAATTTGAAATAAACGCCCCCCTCGATTAAGCGTGCCCCCCCCCCCCCAAAGAAATATGGTACAGTATAACGTAAGAGATTACAGAATATTGTATACAACTTGCGTTTTATTACAAAGCTATGGCGTGTTCCTCTATGTAGTACCATATTGAAGTTATCATATTCACCGGCATATAAGCCGCACTTTTTTCCCGAAAATTGCGATCCAAAGTTGGGGTGCGGCTTATCTGCGAGAACATCGGGAATTGGTTCCAGAAATTTACATAAAAGTATAAAAGAGTACGCACATCATTCATGTGCTTATTACTATTAGTTACTCCTAAAAACACAAAAATTAACGGGTGCTAACGCCTTTTCAGACAGTTTACAATAGTGCTAACGGTTTTACTACAAGACCTAATGGTTTGCTAAAGTGTTTTTCATTGATGAGCGGGTTCACGTGCTAACACAACGTGTCAATCAAGAGTCTCAAACATAACATTCTCACGTGCACGCTAATGAACCTAAGATTTTAGAACTGGTAATGCCGTTGGTGGGAAAGATCACCATTCTTCCAGCACTTCATGACTTGCTAATCTTCTCTGTATCGTTCCAATTTACATGTAATACGAACATATCCTGATAAGTAACCGTAAGCAGTTCGGTTGTGCTCGTTGTACGATGTGAACTGCACGAGACTGTGCAGCTCGGGGCCCTTCAGCCCGAGCAATAATACTTTGGATTTAATTCGATACGCGCTCGGAAACTATTTGACCCGTTTGTGGCCAACGGGGGAAAAAAAGAATGCCCATTTTATAACTCGGGCTTCCTCCAGAAGTGCCCGAGTAAAAAACATTTTTTTTCAAAATCTGCATTGCCAATCGGGGTGTGGCTTATCTGCGAGTGCGGCTTATACGCCGGTGAATGTATGTTTCTGAGTTCAAATTGCATTTTTATATTAAGCAACCCCCTCGATTAAGCGCCCTCCTCATTTAGCGGCCCACTTGGCCACAAAATTTGAAATAAGCACCCAGGACGCTTAATCGAGGGAATACGGTATATGAATTGACGGGGATAAAGAGCTAATGATCAAAATGTCACTAAGGTTAAGTACTCTTTTTCACTGTGTTATAGATTTGTTTATCAGACATACCAGAACACTGCAGACCCTGCTGGTACAAGCCCCACAGACACTTGCCACACTTGTCACACCAGTGGATGCTCTGGAAATTCTGCACTCTGAACACATGATCTCCTTGTGAGCCTACGAGAATCAAAATCCACATCACTTAGAATGTCGTCAAACCTACATACATAGTTTAGTTTATTGTACCTCCCAATATGGTCTTTCAGTTACAAGAAATAATATATAATATAATATAATATAATATAATATAATATAATATAATATAATATAATATAATATAATATAATATAATATAATATAATATAATATAATATAATATAATATAATATAATATAATATAATATAATATAATATAATATAATATAATATATGTCGCGACCAAGTATACCAGTATATCACTATATACCCGAAGATTTATATGCATGCAAAAATTCTGATCCTTTTGACAAAAATACATATATATCAAAAACCTACTTAAAATTATGGGATGGCTACGCTGATATAGTTTTTTATAGTTGTCTGCCAGCAAGGCTTATAATATAAAAAAAATATCATGGAAGCTATCCCATGATTTTAAGTAGGTATTTGATATATGTGTATTTTAGTCAAAAGGATCAGAATTTCTGCATATTGCTGTATAATATCAATATAATAGAATATATATATAATATAATATAATATAATATAATATAATATAATATAATACAGCAATATGCAGAAATTCTGATCATTTTGACTAAAATACATATATATCAAAAACCTACTTAAAATTATGGGATGGCTACGCTGATATTTTTTTCTAGTCGTCTGCCAGCGAGGCTTTATGAAAAAAATATCATGGAAGCTATGCCAAGGTTTTAAGTAGTAGTAGTAAAAGGCGGGCTCTAGCCCACATAAAATCCCTGGGGACCCCCCTTGACTATTTTGGGGCCTACTACTACTTAAGAGGGGAGAAGGGGGGGGGGTCACAAAGAGGTGATAGAATGATTTCTATATATGGATAAGGAGTTGAAAGAGATTTATGATTGGTTGACAAAAGATGATAGTTCAGATGAGGAAGATCTTTATGAGTTGCAAGAGGGGGTAAAAGAGTGTACAAAGTGCGACAGAATTTTTGAAAGCGTGGGAGGATTTTATTATCACATGGCTAACTGAGTTTGTGACAGATACTGTTTAGAATGCAGCAAGCAGAATAAGGCCCGTAAAAAGATCAGATCTTTCACCCACGAGCAAATGTTGTCATATCATATGCAGGATAAGGATTGTAAAGAATCTATTTGTGAGAGCTGTGGCAGATCTTTCAACGTCAAGCAAATGCTAGAGTCGCATGTGAAAAAAAAGGTTTGTAAAAAGATACCAGCGCAAGAATCTATCTGTAGGTTCTGTAATAAATCTTTCAAAAACAAGCAAATGCTAGACTCACACGTGCAGAATAGAGTTTGTGAGGAAAGCCAATATTTCTATACAGTTTTAGAATATGAAGAGAGATTTCTCACACCAACAGAATGCTGACGTATTTAGAAGAACAATTACCAAGCTAGACAGGTTTTAATTTGCAGATGTGTGTCAATGAATAATAATGAGGGGCTATTTCTTTCTTGTGTCAATAGCGTCTTCTGCCAATTAAAACTCGTTGGACCAATCAAAAACTCAGCTGAGTAATATTACTCAAGTTTTTACTCAGTTGAGTAATATGTTGCGTAGACGACGCAGCGTGTATAAAATTTTGAGTAATATTTTGTGAAAATGCCTCTTTCTCTGAAGCAACTACAAAATCGCCGCGACCAGTGTTTAGAGAGGATTGGAGAGTATAAGACAGTGGCCTTTGAAATTGGTGGAGCTGCCATGTGTTCTGTTTCATTTAACACCATCAACTTTTTTGAAGGATTGGCTGAAATGAGTGATAAACAGATCAAAGATTTTCTCGATGTATTTCCCCAACTACCTAGGATATTAGATTTATCTCGACAAGCTGCGGCTGAAGAGGTAAGAAGAAGGAAATATCAGGCTGATATTGAGAAAAAGACAAAAGAAACAGCTGTAAAGCTGCGTCATAAGTATCAAGTCCATTCCAAGAAAGAACGAAAGGCCAAGCGGCGAATGGAGAAGTTGAAGGCTGATGAAATCGATTCTTCTCAAGAACTGTGTGATTTAAAACCAAGACTTGAACTGCATTACCGAAACATAAGCCAAGATAGACCAGCAGTGCCAATTGTTATAGTTGCTAGATTAGTACTGTGAGTATTAGATGATTTGGCGGGTTTTACATTTTTACTAAAGTTATTCACAGTGTCTTTACTTGCAGATTCCGATTTTGTATTTTGATGTGGTAGTTGTGTTGTATGACTTATGTGTTTTATACCAATAGATTTTGTTTCAGCGTTAATATCATTCACGCCAAACTTCATATTCACGGTTGCTTTTAATAATTTATTGTTGTATCCAATTATTGAATTAGTGTTTATTACAAGATTCGACGGCAACAACCAACAGCCAGGTGAAATAGCTAAATCAAGTTTCACTTTCGCTTCTTGAATTGCTAGTTGATATCTTTGGATGCTTTTGGAAATATCTCTCTCAATAATAGAACTTTCAAATAATTGTAAAAACACCTTTTGAGTCTCTATAGCTGAACCTAATTCTCCTAGTATTGTGGATCTTGTATTTACTTGACTACCTAGGATGCAATAAACAAAGGATTCGATACTTTTATTTAATCTAGCAACTCCAGCTTTTGTTAGACCTTTTGACGACTGGGGAACAAACCAATTATACTGACTTCTACTTTTATGAGTGGAAAGATAATATGCTGTAAGCGAGGGGTTTGGACTTGTATAATGAAAACTGAACTTGTCAGACGATTCGCCCTTAAAACGGAAATCGGGATTGGAGATACCAAACTCACTACAAAGCCTATTCAAAGCAGAAGAGTTGTATCGAGTGCCATTCCAAACAAAGGTGTTATCCCATGGCAAAGGCACTTCTAGCTGACTTAGAATCGATCGAATTGTGTAAAGCGCGTGGAATCTTAAAAAACACCCAATTTGGGTGTCAGACAACATATCATATGAAATCCCACAACCACTTGTTGCGCACCATACAGCAAAGTTAAGTTGTTGGCTCCAGAAATGCATATTAGGTTCTTCAAGCCAGGAGCCATACTCAGATACAGTAGAAACTGATGGTGGGGTTAGTTGAAAAATATCATTAGGACGGATATCAAAGCTTTTACCAGGTGTAATAAATATTTTCAGTGTTGATAAGATTGTCGCCACATCATTTACATCTGTATCTACAGCAACGGCAGGGATTGGATATTTTTTATTTGTTAACATGTATTCTTTTGGGAATGTGTTAACATTAAGGAAATCACGGATATTTTCAGGTTTTGGGGTCTCACCTCTCCATGAAGGGAATTCATACACTGTTTTTACAAGATTTCCGTTTTTAAAGGGGTCATAGTCATCCCCATTAAATAAAAATCTAACATCGCCATTTATATTGCTGAACCTGTTAGTGTTATAGTTTGGCTACTTTTTTACAAATTCAGCAAACTTCATCCTATATTATTATCATATCTCAGTTTAAAATAAATCCATAGGGTGTTCTATCAAAGGATAAAGTTATTTCTTTGGATTTATGAGCTGATCTACAATCTCCTTTCTCAGTTCCTCCCTCAACTTTTGAACATCTGGAACATTGTTTTTTAACAGCCCCCTATTCTGCTTCACTCTGATGTGGCTTTTCAATGTTTCATATTTTTGAAGCTCCTTCATAATGTGTTCAAATTCTTTCTCGTCAATCTTGTTATTACTCAAGGCTTTTGATACAAGATCGCTTATACTATCTTCTTTTGATTTTGCAAGCTGAATAGTATTTTCATGTTTTGTTACCTTTTTAGTAAGTTTTTTCGTGAAAACTGTGCAACTAACCGATATTAAACCTAACAGGCCGCCAACAGCCGATAAAGGAACACCAACAATGATCCCAGTCCCTGTTAAACTTGTGGCCACACCAGAGCCGGTTAAAATTACAGACAAAGTTCCTGCTGCTACTGCTGTTTTATGAAATATTCCGCGTATCTTAGCATATTTTTTCCTGACGTTTTCATAATGTTTTATTTCCGACCCTAGTTGAGACAAAACTGTATTTACTTTGTGTAATCTGAAGTTTTCACCAGCTGTTAGATCAGGATAAATCTCATTGTAGTCCATATATATTATATTATTTCTATTACCATTCGCATAGGATAAATTCCAGTGTTAATGCTTTGGGAATCTGCGGTCACCCAAAACCTAATACTATTAATATAACAACTATTTTTAATAGGTGCGTACAATGGATGATTATAGGATATCTTTTCTCCAACCTTGCTTAATTCAACACGTGCTAATATTTGGGAATAATTATTATTTGCTATAACCTGTGTAGAATCAATAAGATCGCAATTAATGCAGACATCTTGAGTAGGTTGTTTAATATCGATTTCATTTTTTGACCATGCTTCAAGGTGTTCTGGAATGTTTAATAATCTTGATAAACTCTCATTTAAATCAATACCTACTGTTGGGGTGATATAATATTTATTATTTTCAATTGTGATTGAAAATTTCTCTCACCAACTGAAATCGCTTTATAAGCAGCATTTTTAAAACTAAAATTAGTGTAGTTTCCTTTCGTAATCCGCATCATAACAGCGGAAAACAGACTAGTTGAAATAGTTCCTTCACTTGGAAGATTATACAAACAATTATAAAAACTACAACTTACAAGCGATATCTTTGTGCCCTTAACAGGAGTTTTAAACCAAATAGTTTGATCAGCTTTTGTTTGTTCAATGTATAGGATCATATATATTATTTCTTTTTATATCTTTCAACGACATACAAAACAACAGCTACTATCAATAACCATGCATGTTTAGCAAGGAAACCAATAGCCTGACCAGCAGTTTTAAATATAAAGGAGGCTATTGCTCCTACCATACCTGGTAATATATGAGCTAATTTTTCGCCTATTGTTTTCAAACCTTTTCCAAGACCTTGCGCAACCGAAGATAATCCAGATTTTAAACTATTAATAATTACGCCTATAACAATACCAACAGCAGAAGCAATCGCAAAAGCCGTGAGCCCATATTTTTAAAGATAAGTTTTATCCTTTCTTTCAACGGTAATTTTTCTTCTATAATTTCCATTTCATTTTCAAGTTCTTCTTTATTACCTTCTAACTCGCGAATTTGCATTGTTAAAGGGGGTCTCTGATGAAAATTGTTTGACATTTAATTTAGCTGAAACTTCATTGAATAATTCTTCAAGGGTACAATAATCACTAGTTAAAATCTTTTTTCGATATTCCAGAGGGAAGTGCTATATTTTTATGAATCTTTAGAGGAGTCAGTGACGTCATCTACTCAACCAAACATTCAGCTCCATACATTTCTTTGTATTTTGTGAGTCAAAATATATCAATGTTTTGTTCAGATAACAGCTCTGCACTGAAGAAAACTGGTCAGACAATCAATCCTACGCACAAATAATGTAAGAAAACTACTTCACCCAAACTTTTAGCTTCCTAGAAATAAAATAATTCAAGAAACTAATTACAAAGAAATATATGGAGCGAAGCCGTGTTGATTGTTTGGGTTGAGTAGATGATGTAACTGGCACTTCTAAAGATTCAAAAAAATGTAATACTTCCCTTACGAATTTTGAGAAAACACATTAACCAGTAATTGTATGGCTCTTTGAGATTTCTTCAGTGAAGTTTCAGCTAAATTAAATTGCGAACGATTTTCATCAGAGTCCCCCTTTAAAGCATCTCTTCTTTCAATGAGAGCAGTACCATCATCAATTAATTTATTGTTCTCGGCAATTAATTCATATTTTTTATCCCTTAGAGTTTCCGCTAGTCTTACAGATTCATCCGTCCGTCTATGAGAATTATGATACATCTCATATTCCGACTCAGCTTCTGATATTTGTGAACTAATTGAACTCCGTCTTCTATTGTTGTCATCGATCTCCCTATTTACAACATCTACTTCAGGATATAACGGTGATAGTTTTTTATCACATTCACGGGATCTTTCAACTAATCGTTTTAACTTGGATTCACTAGACTCGCCTAATGCATTTGTAATTTTATTTGTTATTTTTCCAAAAGATTTTTCACTGAATTCGTCCCCCATTTTAGTGCTAATCGGATACCACTTGTTCTTGTCGCTGTCATAGACCTCAGTTACATCTCTTTCATTGATTCTGACATCAAACCCGTTTTCCCTACTAATCGTATTATCCGTGTAATAAATATCAAGATCTTTTTTAGCCTTATTATATTCCTCAATATTTTCAGCCGACCGGCCTAAATTGTTTAATATTGTTTGTGGCAGCTCATCCGTTATTAAGTATGTTTTCGCCCCACGATTTTTTAGTCTAACAGTAGTATTGCCAGAATCATCAACATCGTAAGTAAAGTTAGCTTTTGATGGATCCCATTCTGGATATAATTCTTTGATTCTTTCTTCAGCAGTTATGAGATTCTGTAATCGATCTTCAGCAGGTCTAGAAAGATCTTGTAACTCAAACTGCTCCCTAGGATCTAAATTCATAATTCGTCTTGCCCGTGGGTTTCTAATTCTACGTAGAGCCCTTGATATTCTATTATCACTCTCAAGCAGCGGTTGCCTCTCATCATCATTAATATCAGTCCTACCTTCCGGCGTAAGTGGGTCAAAATCGATATCCCCTCCTTCCATTATATAAACTATATAATTTTTGATGCTAGATAACCGGCTGTCAGCATCCCGCCACCAACATACATCATTTGATATTGCTTATGTTTGTTGCTAGGTTTATAATAATCAGAAAATTGAGGTTCTTTAAAATCAGGATGAGTCTTTGAGTATAATGCGAATGCGTAATCCGTATCATGTAAGTTACCATCCGCTAATTTTTTGTTCATATAACGTGTTGTAAGCCAATCTTGATACTGCTGACGCTTCTTTTCAAATTCACCCATATCTTGTTGGTATTTTTCAAGAGCCTTATCATGTCGAATTTTCTCTTCATCAATATGTTTCTTAGAACTTAGAGCTTTCGCTAAATACATTGAGCCTGTGAAGGCTGTAGCATTCAGAACAGCCCCAGCAACCATCATAACTACTGCACTTGCCATTTATATTATAGATATTTAGGCAGAATTTTTTGATCTTCTAGATATTGCTTCAAATACATTGAGCCGGCTAGAACCGCCACCCATTTACCATAGTTTGATAAACTCGTTGAAGGATCGTTGATGAAGGACTCTTTCATGGTTTTCTTTCCAACGTAACCAATAGCTGCTGCGATTCCAACGACTACAGAAGCGTCCGTGATTGTTTTAACTATTTTGTTTTCTGACATTATATATATATATTTTATTCCATGCCTCCTCGCGAAGAAGCTGCTGTATCAGGGGCGGCAGGTGCAGCAGGTGCTACAACATCTACTTTCCTCCATCGAAAATATAAATCTAAAGCTGTTAAACCTATTCCAACTAGTGTAAATGTTGTTGTTAGTGATGGCATCCAGTTTTCATGAACTTCACTCTTTTCTAGAGCCTTTTTAGCGTTCCTATGATATTCAGCCAGTTTTTTTCCAGCTGCTATTTTCTTAGGATCCTTTTGCTTAACAATTGGAGTTTCTGGTTCTTTGGTTATTTGATCGTCAGACATATATATAGAATAATATTCCAACAGCTTTCAACAGATGTTCAACAGCTTTCAACAGATGTTCAACAGAGTTCCAACAGATGTTCAACAGCTTTCAACAGAGTTCCAACAGCTTCCAACAGATGTTCAACAGCTTTCAACAGATGTTCAACAGCTTTCAACAGATGTTCAACAGCTTTCAAGAGAGTTCCAACATGGGCCAAATTCATTTCTTAAAGTGCTGCAGGTGCTTCTCCATTCCAGAGGAACTTTCTTACAAATCAGCCGCCATTCATCGTCATTCCTTTCTACTGTGTCAGAACCTTGCAGGTGAATAAAGCGTAGAATACTGCGGTCTTCTCCCTTGCACAAGAGGTCTAATATCTTGAAAATGTAATAAGGATAATATCTTCTATTTCGCTGCAATTCCTTGATATGATTTCTAGCTTCTAAAACTTGTATAAAAAGATGTTCTCCTTTAACAAGCACTTCGGCAGATACTTTTGGTATAGGGTTGCCAGTCACTTTGCTCCAAACTGCAGAAGCGTGTTTAGCTGATCCAATATCTTTTAGAGTTATTCTGACATCTTGAATTGTATTGCACTCCTTACAGCTATTTATTACATCGTCGGCAACTACCGACTGTCCTAGAATAAGATTTACCCAATTACGATAATGTTTGCTGGGATTAAAAATGCCAAGGCTTAGCCGACTGCCCTTCTTGGCCATAAAATTGAGCGTCATTAACAACGGGCATGGAAACTTCTCTTCCACAAGAACACCTCATTTGCAATTCTTCTCTATCCATGATCATCTCATCGCCGCAAATACATATTTCATATTCATTTTCCGGCGCATGTGGGAGAGTGTTTAACATTTTCCTCAGCTGAACTATTTCTAAATCTTCCGGCACATTCAATATCATTCTATCTTCATATTTACCCCACACCATAAGAAAGTAATTCTCTGATAGATCCCCTCCCAGCAGTTCTAAATAAAACTCAGATATTATTTCATCCATGGACACATCATATTTTTTCGCCATTCGTTTAAGCGTTCTAAGATAAGCCATCACAGACTCCATATATTGGGACATTGTGCTATCCTAATATATGATTATAACCAACCCTGCGTATTTAAAATCAATCGTATCTTTTTTGCGAACTTTTAGAGTCCATCAAGTAATACTTAGTTTTTCTGATATTCTGGAGATTTATGCCGAGGATGTTGAATCTATCAACTTTCTTAGAGCAAAAGTAAAAATAAAACAAGAGATTCCTATGTGTGCTATAAAAGTTAGATTGGAAGATCTTAAAGAAGTATTCAGCAGTATTGATAATGTGTCAGAATTGAAAATTGATCTTAATCTGGAGATGCAGATGTTGGAAGCGTCGGTTACTTTTCCTATGAGAACAATACGAGTCAGTATTCTTTACCAACTTGTACAGCCCCCGCCGATGTGGGGAAAAAATATACTTTCCTTTATCCTGGTCAATGACACAGAAGGCTTTCAAGAAAAGCTTCTCAAATCAAGGGCAGATTGAAAGATATATTCGTATCACCAGCACCACAGGACAAATACAGCTAGAGACAAATAAAGCACATCATGTCATCTGCAAGGAAACTATATATGATAAGTCTGCGGCGGATGAATCAACGGTTCTTATAAGTTTAGATCTAATTAAAAGAAATCTTAGCTTGCCTTGTAAGAAACTTACTTACTATAAGCTGCTCAAAAGATGTCCTGCAGCTTTCATCATCTGCAATAGTCATTAGAACAATGCTTCAACCTGCAAGAGCCTCGGTTTGAGGACCCAATTCAGGTTCCTCAACTTTGAAATTAACATGTTTTACTACTTGAACTAAACAGCTGCTAAGAGCTACCAATCTACCGCCTTTGAGGAGAAAATATCCTGCGATATTATTCAATTCCTGTTTCAACATCTCATTATTTTGCAGATCATCACACAATTCCTTATTATTATCAATAGGAACAACATAAGAAGCAAGACCCACAGCAAGTTCTAGTGCCGCATCAACCAATCCATTAGTTATTTTATTTCCTAATACAGCCTGATATCTACTAAAATACTTATCCACATCTTTTGCTGATAACTTCTTAACATCTCCTAGACTCATTTTAATACCCGTGTATTGGTCAATAGTACCAAGTACTGAGAGAATACAAAGTTGTTCTCTCTTTTCTTCCACATCAGAGGTATCATTTTTCACGGCTGTTTTTTTCTTTTTTATTGGAACTTCGTCGTCATATTGGTCAAGAACTGATGTCATTATATATTACTCGGAATTTCCAAATAATGATTATAAGGATGTCTTAAACAAAAGCACATTCTTGAGTATTTTTCTGATTTTAATGCTTTAATAAAAGACTTCCGTTCTTCAAGCTGCATATTTCCGCCATATTCCTCAAACAGAGTTTTTTCGCACAACAGATTAGGATTATAAAATGAAATAATACATCCAACATTTTCTCGAAATGGTTTGGCTATAGATGATAATTGTTGAGTTAATACCCATAGGGATAACCCTTCATGCCTCCCACTGAATGCTAATTTAATAAACTTGTTTGATCTTTGTTTGAGATCTTTTGAAAATGCGCAATCGTCTAATATTATTAATGTGTTCGTACCAGAGAATACTGTTTGACAACATGAAAGTAAATCATTTATCTCTGCTGTATCATCTGATTCTGGTGATAGAACAATAAATCTTGGGTCCTTATTTGCGAAACCTTGGTAAGTTTTATTTTTCGAATAGGTTGGACAAATAAGAACAACGTATTCAAAAACATTTCTATAGGCTCCTCTTAGAGTCTCAACTAAATATTTTGTTTTGCCGCAATTCGTCGGCCCTACTATAATACAGTGAAATGGTACTTGATCTTTCAATTCTTCCATCAATATAAAATAGCTTTTAAATTGCTGCCTTGAATTTCCATAAGAGCATCGGCAATGACAAACATATAACACGTTATATTTCCTGACCCACCAACTTTCCTCTTCATCTCCAGTTTAACACCGTCTTTTGTGCTATTCAACAACTAATCATATTCATTTTGAAATCACTAGTAAATCCTGCAATCTGATTGGCTAAAAATGGTGCGATTAAATCATTAATTGCACTATTTTGGATCATTAATTGCACCAATTTTTTTATTTTTTTTATTTTCGCACAGAAACTCTAATTTTATTAAATTCAAACGATTCTTCATAAAAAGTAATTTGTAATTTAGAATGAAAGAGTTGTATTTTAGGCATCAAAATTATTCTTATTATTGCAACTTACCACCTACATGTAAATATAACGAGTGTATTTGAAAAGATTTCAAAATGAATATGATTAATAGGTAATTGAACTTCGTGTCGTGCAATTTTGGTCTGAAATCATACTCGTGATAACAAATTGCACTCCCGCTACGCGGTCGTGCAATTTTGTAATCACTCGTATGATTTCAGACCAAATTGCACTCCACTCAGTTCTATTACCATTACAAACCATTACCATGAATGCTGTTATCGGGGAAGGTTCTCAAATCAATCCATAGGGCGAATTTGTCAGAGTAAAAGTCTTTAGGTGTGATATTATCAGTCTCACCAAATCTTGATCTAATCGAGCTCCAAAAATCAGTTGGCACCATACCCTTTGAATAAAGTTTATTTGGCATTCCATCAACGTTGATATTGACTTGTAGGATACTAGGAGATACAAACTTTTCACTATCTCTAGCACCTACAGCATACGCATCTGTAAATAGCATTAAAATGCCGCTCATCGACCGCCGGGGAATATTAACATGTTTGTTAATCACACTGTCAGTGGCTTTATTAATCGTGAATGTCTTATGGAGAAGAATGTTCTCATAATAAAAACCTTTACCGACTTGATATGCTGATAGGGCCTCACGTGCAAGATAATCACTAGCAATACACTCATATTCAAGCTCGACATTTGAAAGACTGTAAGTGTATGCTTTAGTTGTATCAGATGTTATTGTAACTTCTTTGCTTTGTGGAAGTGTAATCTCAAACGTTAGATTCTGAGAGTCAGAGTGCTTTTGCATAGAAACAGCCGTGGGCGTCTAAAATAGGGTGATTGATTGGCATTCGATATCTATCTCCATAAACGGCTGCCAGAGCCACCTCGTTTGCATCTGTAGACTTTATCACCTGCAGCTGTTCTAAGCTTTCGCATATTAACCGTTGAAATACCCTCCCTCAACATATTCTCCCGTTCTCTTTTCGATAAATAGAGATCATTATAGGTTTCAAACAGATCGATGCGATGTGTGTCTTGAAGAGTCTCCCCACCATACAAAACCCTCATATGAGATTTTAGAGTTCTACTTATAAATTATTGACGACTGTATTATTTACATGCCCGGCGGCAACAAGATTTAATTTGAAAGTCAATGCGATTGAGCCTGGGACGTATACAACATTATCCGCCAACTTTGGAATATGGATGTACAACGTCTCCCCAGGATTCGCTGTGCTTGGATTAAAAGTCACGCGATGAACAGTTTTTTCAGCCTTCAAACCATAAGGCTGTTTGTATTCTCGATTTACATCTAATATTTCTGGAATAGATTGCGTCATTATATAATGGACAAGAAACTTTCAAAAATATACTATTCAGCTGTTGGATATTGGAAGGGTTATGACGCTATCAATAAATTAGCAGATGCTGCGACAGTTGATAAAAATATTGTAGAAAATTGGTTAGAAAAACAAGCCCTGTGGCAGATATATTTATCGCCTCCGAAATACATTCCTAGGCCGCATTGGAATATTTCAAAACCAAATGAAATACATCAAGCGGATCTTTTATTTTTACCGCATGATACTGTTAAAAGAAAGACTTACAAATATGCTCTAGTAGTAGTTGATGTAGCTAGTAGATATGTTGATGCTGAACCTTTGACGTCTAAGTACTCAACAGAAGTATCTAAAGCTTTTAATAAAATATATTCTAGAAAATTACAATGGCCTGAAACAATGATGGTAGATCCTGGTACAGAATTTAAGGGCGAAGTTACATCGATTATGAAAAATATACAAAGATCAGAAGCTGGAAATCATAGAGCGCAATCATTAGTTGAGCGTGCTAATCGAACTATTTCTGAAAAGTTGTTCAGTCATCAATATGCTCAAGAAATGTTGGAAGATGATAGATCTCGTGAATGGGTGGAAAGATTGCCTGCCGTCATAAAATCTATTAACAGTGGAGTAAAGAGAATTACTGGAGACACGCCTAATGAATCAATAAAGCTAAAAAAAGTTGATTCTAAAGAGGTTAATTATAAAAGACCTGTTGGATTAAAAGAGAAAAGATTACCAGCAGGTGTAAAAGTTAGATATTTATATGCCCCTGGTGAATTGGAGGGTGGCGAAAAAAGACGTGCCACTGATCCAATATGGTCTATGGAGATGTATGATATAACTCGAATCCAGATATCATCCAATCAACCTCTATTATATTTCCTTTCTGACGAGGCTCCAAAACGTTCTTTTGTCCTCGAGGAATTACAAGTCGTTCCTGCAGACACTCAGTTACCACCAGATAGTGTTCTCATATAGAGCTGGTGTGAATTCCGTCTGAAAGAATAATCCTTTTATCATCTTCTCTTGACAAAGCCACTTTATTTACTGTTTCTGAAAAGAGTTGGTGCTTGTAACTTCTAATCACATTCATCTTTCGCATGACTTTAACTCCAGAGAACAGACAATTCTTATAATCATCAAATTCAATATCATTCTTTACAACAGACTTCTTAATACCTTTGCATTTCTTTTCCTCTTTCTCATCTATTTTGTAAGCGTACAGTTTACTTCTCAAACCAACGAACTCAGTTATTTCGCCGGCTGCAGCAGTTTCATCTTTCATCATTCCTATTACTTTCTTATTGACCCACTTGCCAATTGCATGATCTTTTGGATAAGCACTTGTATCAAACCATCTATCAATATCACCTTTAATATCTTTATAGAAATCTTCTGTTTTTATCTCATACATAAGACTGTCTGTATCTGTAAACAGCAACTTACTACTTTTGAACTTCTTTTTAAAGTAGTTATAATGAAAATCATACATGAGCGCTTTCGACTGATCTAGAATAACCATGCCAAGATAGACCGGTTTGTTAAAGATCAATTCTGTTTTAAGCATGTGAATAGCACACAAATGTTCTGAAAATATGGTTCTTCTATGATAATTCGGCTGTGCAATTAGTCTTGCCGCTTGTTTCTCATTAGTTACAAGTTTAATATCTTGTCTGTTATGGATATTTTCCATAGTTTTACCAAACACGCTGTTGTTCATCAACTTGAAGAAATCTTTCTCAAAGTCATTTGTCGCCGCCGTTCTAAGTTCTGTGTTTAAGTTTATATACTTTTTCAGCCAGTCTGATTCATTAAAGGTAATTCCTCTGCGTATTTTAACTATTTCCATTCCTAAACTTTCATACAACTTCAGAATTGCGTGATGTACAACATATTTTCTTTTATTTCTAATCGTAGGAACTAGCTTTTCAACTTTGTTCAGCATCAAATGTTCTGGCGCTAAAGGATATTCATTGTGCAAATCATGCAACTCTTCTGGATACTCTAAATCCACTTCTAAAATACATGGATAATTGTACCAATGAAGTAATTTATCTTTATTCATCCATTTGAAATCGCCGGTGGGAAGTGGTTCTGACATGGCCCAACCATATATTAGATTATTTGCATCAAGATACTTAATAAAGATGTCCTTCTTATCCTTCTTATAATCTTTCATATACTTGTTATTCGCCTTTGCATACCATTTAGTAATCATGCTAACGCCGCCTCTAGTTCCTTTTTCAATCATTAAAAGCATATCCACATCAGTTAAAAGTTCAAGTTCTATCTCTGTCATCTTCAACATAGCATCCCAGCTCAAACCTGGAGCTGTAAAATACCAACAGGGATCTAACTTATAATTATCCATGCACACACCGCGAAAGGTTTCAAACACATCCATCAGTAGAATTACATCTGAAAGAAGATACAAATCGTGGTAATCCCTCATAGTCTTCATTTTGAAAACTTGCCAAACTTTCAACGCATGCTTGTAGTCGGCCGTTGAAATATCGCTGTCATTAAGTCTGCTGAAGAACTCTTCCTTCTTTGGCAAACTGCGTTCATCTAACTTTGACAAACAGTTCACATAGTCATAAGGATAAACTCCTTTTCTCAACAACAAGTCGAGTTTTTCACCTGTAAAGAACTTCTTCATATTTATGAACTGTTCTTTTTTCAGATTTGCCGCCAGACGGTCCAAACCTGAAGCCATGAACTTAAAACTATCAATAAATCTAAGTTCGTGTTTGATGAAAATTGTTTTACCATCTTTAATCCAAGATCCGACAACTATATCCTTCTTAAATGAAATGTACTTCTCCTCATTATTTGGAATACAATCAATCTTGCCTTCTGAAAATCCTAAACTCTTTATAAACAAATGCGCGTCATATCCAGCCAAATTGTGAAATATCACTGGAATGTGTTTAGGAATTCTATAGTTTAAATTACAATCATTATGAGCAGCTCCGCGATACTTTCCTGTCAAATGATCGTGATCTTTAACTTTATCTTCTTTCAACTTTTGATTACAGATGAAACAGTCAACTGCATTCTCATAATCTTTCCTATTCTCTTTTGTCATCACAAGAGGCTGATCTGTTTTTATCTCAGCAAGTTTTCTAACATCTTTCTCCAAACATTCTCCAAACATCTTACCAATATCTTCATCTTCATCTGTTGCCGTATAACCAACAGTCTTTGGCTGGAACAAATTATCATCGTAACATTTAATAATATAGCGAAATCCGGACGGTTTATGCCGCTGATACTTTTCTGTATAAGATTCGTCTTCCTTATGCTCCTCTTCCTGTCTGATAGTTTCTGTGAAGCATTCGAAATCGGCATAAACTACAAAAGGCACTCTCATACTTCTATTGTAATTCTTGAATGAGATTGTGCTACCTTTCTTTGGCATAGTAATCTTAATCGAATTGTGTTTCTCACAGTATTCAGAATGTTTATCCAATGAAATCTCTGTTTTAAATGAAACAAGACGCTCAATGAGCGTACGTACACTCGGGCTTATGAAAAGGACAATGTCAGTTGCGTGAGGAGAGACCTGACAATGACTGACGGTTGCGTGACGAGGGAGACTATATGTCTGCCAGATGAAGGGCTATACGATCTCGATTTACGAACATTGACCTTGCTTGCCTTAAATGCTTTGATGTAGTTTTGAAGTACGATTTTTACGATTCCTTTTCCTTCTGAATTTTTCAAACGTGGAATAAAATAAACATCCATCATGAGTTACTGAAAATAACTCGACTGGCTCGACTGTTTGCATGACTTCTGTACAGTCATATAGCTTTCTGTCAATAGATGGAGTTATACATGACCGTTGTACGGCGTTGGTCGTGAGTTTAATTATAACAAGAGTCCGCGGAGATCTTTATCTATGAGTCAGACACAAGTCTCCCTCGTCATTGAGCGTCTTCTTCTGTAATAGATCCCTAAAATCTAAGGACGTTTTGATTTCGATTGTATTTTTGCCGTTCACTGACCTGTTTTGAGCGTGGAAATTCGGTTTTAAATCAACGGTTCTAAAATTAGGTCGCGTAATAGATGTATGACTCAGATAAGGATCACTTTACAACTGTCATCTTACTGAAAAGAACACGGATTTTCGAACATTGACCTTGCTGTTTTAAATAGCCTACGCGGCAGTTCTATATAAAATGAAAAGGACAATGTCAGTTGCGTGAGGAGAGACCTGACAATGACTGACAGTTGCGCGACGAGGGAGATTATATGTCTGCCAGATGAAGGGCTATACGATTTACGAACATTGACCTTGCTTGCCTTAAATGCTTTGATGTAGTTTTGAAGAACGATTTTTACGATTTCTTTTTCTTCTGAATTTTTCAAACGTGGAATAAAATAAACATCCATCATGAGCTACTGAAAATAACTCGACTGGCTCGACTGTTTGCATGACTTCTGTACATATAGCTTTCTGTCAATAGATGGAGTTATACATGACCGTTGTACGGCGTTGGTCGTGAGTTTAATTATAACAAGAGTCCGCGGAGATCTTTATCTATGAGTCAGACACAAGTCTCCCTCGTCATTGAGCGTCTTCTTCTATAATAGATCCCTAAAATCTAAGGACGTTTTGATTTCGATTGTATTTTTGCCGTTCACTGACCTGTTTTGAGCGTGGAAATTCGGTTTTAAATCAACGGTTCTAAAATTAGGTCGCCGGTAATAGATGTATGACTCAGATAAGGATCACTTTACAACTGTCATCTTACTGAAAAGAACACGGATTTTCGAACATTGACCTTGCTCGATCGCCTTTGTCTCAATTCATTTTTGGATATGAGTTCGAGTTCGTGGAAAGGCGTTATAGAACAGCCGATAAAACACGGGCTTTAAACAAGCTCATTTCACAGACAAAAGCATACGGCTATTCGTGTGGGCCCACTCTGAAAGATGTCGTTTCATTTATAACAAAAGCAAACGCGCCTTAGCTTCATCGTGGAATGATCAACTACAATCCTGAACTTAATAGCTTGAAGATCTATGATGAGAAATCTTGAAACTCGATAGGATCAAATACATCGCATTCTTCGCATTTTTTTGTCATTCCTTCACCTGAAAATAATAATAAAAAAAAAAAGAAAGTGTATTTTCTAACTCGGGCTTCCTTCGGAAGGGCCCGAGTAATGAGGCATCTTTCGCAGAAATATCTCTTTCCCTTGTGGCTTGTAATCTGTGATGCCAGCAATCTGCTCATATTTTTTATCCAACAATAATGATTTGTTATCAACAGCAAATTAATTGTTTCTTCTCTATCCTCATTATCGCTTATTCTCAACGGATAGATGCTTTCTTTCCACCCATAAACATTGATTGCAAACCTGGGGTTATTCTTTTCAAAGATTGAAATCTTATCCAGCTGCACTGGAAACTCAAGACCGCTCCAATCTAACTTCTCTGCATTCTCTTTCAAAACTTTGGTAACTCTCTCTCTAATCTTATCTGATGGAAACACCGCAGTTGTAATCGCCCATTTAAAACATTGGTTATCTTTGTTTTGTAAGTTAACTATTGCTTTCTTCTTTTTTAACTTCGGCGGTAAATCGACATAAGATCTACCTCTCAAAGGCGCATATTTATCAGCACTAATATCTAGAGCCACAACTCTTTTAAACTGCCATCCAGAACCCATATTTTGAAATGTAGCGATCTTCTCTAAAATATCCTCTTGCATCCATTCATAAACTTTAGCAACGTCAGTCGCATCTGTAATCACCTCTATCTCCGAATGAAAGTGTGAGATATGGTTGAATCCTTCTTTTTACGAAACACAACCTCTAAAATAAGTTTTGTTTTATACGGTTTCTCTTGATCATCTAGCAATCTAACAACATTATATTTAGCATTCTTCATAAATGTTTTAGAATCCATTTTACCCCTTCCCTTAATTCTGAACGTTCTCACAAAACCTTTTAACGCGCTTGCTTTCTTTTTTATAACATAATAGTCTTTCATCAACCAATCATAAACCTCTTTCAAATCCTTATCCATATATCTTACATATTTATCTTCCTAATACTGGCCCACTTCGCTCATCAACAACATAAGCCCTATTTTTTTTCACATGCGACTCTAGCATTTGCTTGACGTTGAAAGATCTGCCACAGCTCTCACAAATAGATTCTTTACAATCCTTATCCTGCATATGATATGACAACATTTGCTCGTGGGTGAAAGATCTGATCTTTTTACGGGCCTTATTCTGCTTGCTGCATTCTAAACAGTATCTGTCACAAAGTTAGCCATGTGATAATAAAATCCTCCCACGCTTTCAAAAATTCTGTCGCACTTTGTACACTCTTTTACCCCCTCTTGCAACTCATAAAGATCTTCCTCATCTGAACTATCATCTTTTGTCAACCAATCATAAATCTCTTTCAACTCCTTATCCATATATAGAAATCATTCTATCACCTCTTTGACCCCCCCCCCCCCCCCCCCCCCCTTCCCCTTAAGTAGTAGTAGGCCCCAAAATGGTCAAGGGGGGTCCCCAGGGATTTTATGTGGGCTAGAGCCCGCCTTTTACTACTACTTAAGTAGGTCTTTGATATATCTGTATTTTAGTCAAAAGGATCAGAATTTCTGCATATTGCTGTATAATAATATAATATAATATAATATATATATATATATAATATAATATAATATAATATAATATAATATAATATAATATAATATAATATAATATAATATAATATAATATAATATAATATATATATAATATAATATAATATAAAAAGTGATTGTATAAAAATATAAAATCGTTAAATAATAATCTTAACTACATGTAAAAAGCCACCCAAGCTACCCATAAGTTTTAATAAATTCTGAATTCTGTTTGTACAAATATTTATTTTACCACTCGTGCGTCATTTTACCATATAAGGTCAAGAGACCACGCAAAATATGCCAGTAGCTCGCGCTCGCACGAAAAACATATTAGCAAAATGGCTCAAAAACTTCAGGAAACAAAGAAACACATGCAATTGTGGAATAATAAACGCCTTATTTGATGGTTTGACAGTTTGCGGACCATATTTTGTCAATGAGTGTTTTACACATACCTTTAGGAGCTCTGTGAAAACCACTAAACATCTGGGAATCTTTCTGCAAAACAGACACCAAACAATGTGAACAAAACAAGCTACATTGTACAGTTAGTTACACACATGTGTATGTAACACTTCAATACTTGAAATTGTCGTTTATATTTATATTTATTTATGTTTTTCTTATTTGAGGGCCGTAAGTTAGAAAACTGTAAATGGTTAGCATGTCGCCCTCCTTAAATAAAGTTATTGTTATATTGTATTGTCTACAGCGAATAATAAATAATATTGTTAAGTAATGCACTGTTCAATATAAATCAATAAATTATTATTATTTACTATTATTATTATTATTATTAATTATTCAAGCTCTAGTTACCTCAGTAGAACTACCAGTAAATAGCTCTTTAATAGCATACAGCAAGGAGTGTTGGTGAGATGCCTCCTCTATTCCCATTTGCATCAAACTGTCCTTGTTCAACAACTGTAGCTTTGAACTGTTTATTTGAAATTCTCTGAAGACATCAGCATATGTGTAATAGTTGGTAACTGCCAGCCAGGACAAAACATCTTCAACTGTCCACTCTTCTATTGACTACAAGGATTAATTGGTTGGATTACAAAATAAGTATCAAAGAAACAATAGTTTATTAGAGTGGTTTTACTAAACCTGTGAAAAAAACTAATAGTTAGAGTGTAATTGCTGGCTTTCAATCAGCTGTTAAAAGTCCTTAAATCTCATTATTTGCTTCAAATGACGGGCAAACACTGCCCTCCATGTGCTATCAAGCAGAGAGTATTCACGAGACCGGAAGTGACGTTTAATGAAATCAAGCAATAGCCAAATAAATACAAAAGAGTACAATGTAATTAGGGTCGACTAATGTGTTATTATAGTCTAATATCCATTTCACGAGCGTTTTTAACATGAGCTCGGGAGATTGGGTAACCACTCCCTACGTTATCGACTTTAAATAAATTATTATTATTATTATTATTATTTCACGGGTTTAATGAAACCACTCTAATGTACAAACTTGTACATCCAAATACTCTATTATATATATATCTTTACACAAATCGGTTTGTAAACCGTGCAATACGGCTTTTTGAGCATTGTAATAGACCCTATACATAAATGGTAGAATCGTAAAATCTCATTCACTTTGTTATTGGGAATATGTTACAGCAATATCTGACAATCTCTTTGAAGAGAGTGTTATCAAAAATGAACACACCAAATTTTAGGGCTGTACTACGAAATCTTGAAAAGTTATAGTGACTTGAAATTACAAAGATTTGTGCCAGAAACCGGACTTTGGCCCTAAATGCCTCGTTTCCATGTATTTTGCACCTTTCAAACGCTTACTACTTTATGATAGCTTCATTTTTATTAATGCACTTTGGGGGTAATTACTAAACTGTGGATGATCTTTCAATCTATTATTTTACCTTTACTTAACTCGTTATTCTTTCAGTTTTTGCAAATTTATGCAAATTCAAGAAATCGAGTATTGCATAGGGTGTATACGCTCGCATATATGCACTCGATTTGGCCTGTATTTTCACTCATTAGTCCTTGACTCTACGGCTTGTCAAAATACGGCATGACTCATAAAAATATCCAGTCGTATTACACAACTATCCGTGTAATAACCTCTATGTATATTTATAACATAGGTATGATATAACGCGCGCTCTGATTGGTTGGTTAGCATGTGTCCGTAAGCCCACGGCCACACGCTCGCGACCATGGACACGTGCGCTCACGTCATCAGCATTGCGTGCGCTCTGAATTCAATCGGAAAATCAAATCATTTTATTTGAATTTGCAGTGACTATGTTATAAAAGAAATGGTCAATGCTTTAGCTGTGTGTCCATCGAGTAATGGAGCACTTGGGAATTCGCTACGCCTTGAGCAACTCTTACGCTTCTCTCGTGCTCTCCCAAATTTCCGCGTGCTCCATAACTCGATGGACGCACCCTAAGCGTTGACCATTCCTTAAGTAGATTAGAATATCATTTATTATTAGATTGTTTGTAAAACTCAGATTGTTTTATTATTATGAGGGCTGCAAGTTTATTAGTCTTTAATCTTGTAGAGAGCAAACCATATGTCCGTGAAATAGTACTATTACTAAATAGAACTAAATAGTGTTATTTCTATTGTTTTCTATTGTTTCATCAGTTCTATTTAGTACTAATTAGTTAGTACTGTTTCACGGACATATGGTTTGCACTCTATCTTCTACATTTAGTGATCAATTTTTGAACATTTTGCTAAGTTAAACACTATTTAATAATGTACATGTACAGTATAACTCTCGTTTAAATAAAGGCGTTATTACTATTAATAAACCATGATTCTACAGGGGCGGGTCCAGAGATTTTGCAAGGGGGTGGTTCAGGTTGGACATTGGTTTCAGCCAAATTTTATGAAAGAATTTTTTTTGGCAAAAAAGATATTTGAATTTCCAAAAGGGGGCGTGCGCCTCCTTCGCCCCACCCTAAATCCGTCCCTGTACTAGGATTGAATGTTTGACTAGTTTTCTTCAGTTTTGATCAAAAAATACAAAGAAATGTATGGAGCTGATGAGTTTGTGTTGAGTAAGTGACGTCACTTACACCTCTAAAGATTCATAAAAATATAGTACTTCCCTCTCCAATATTGAGAAAAGATTTTAATTAGTGATTATCAGACCCTTGAAGATTGTTTCTATGGAGTTTTGGCTAAATTGAATTTTGAACGATTTTAAATACGTACTGTTCCCATTTAAATAAACCTGAAGTTCAACTTACTGCCACCAGGTGTTCATAAGGATCTTCTTCAGTACTGTCTTCCCTTTTAACACAGGGAAAAGAAGGCAAACTCACAGCACACTGTAAATGACAGGTAACCTCACAAGCTACGGAATAATAAAGTATGTGTTATTAATATAAATAATTAACAAGTTTGAGTATAATTTTAGACTTGAATATCAGAGAAAATTAAGACGAAATTCAGGATAAAAAAAAACATCTTAGGGAAGCAAGGGTGGCCGAGTGGTGAGAGCCTCGGTCTGTCACCTCTGTGTCCCGGGTTCGATTCCCGGACCTGGGATCACATGTGATTTGAGTTTGTCAGTTCGTTCTCTTCCTTGCTTCGAGGGTTTTTCTCTGGGTACTCCGGTTTTCCTCCCTCAATAAAAACGAACTAGTGAGCTGAAAGTTGTATGTATAGAATATTATAATGCAGTAGTAGTAGTAGTAGCAGTAGCAGTAGCAGCAGCAGCAGCAGTAGCAGTAGCAGTAGCAGTAGCAGTAGCAGTAGCAGTAGCAGTAGCAGCAGTAGCAGTACAGTAGCAGTAGTAGTAGCAGTAGCAGTAGCAGTAGCAGTATCAGTATCAGTATCAGTAGCAGTAGCAGTAGCAGCAGTAGCAGTACAGTAGCAGTAGTAGTAGCAGCAGCAGCAGCAGCAGCAGCAGCAGCAGCAGCAGCAGCAGCAGCAGCAGCAGTAGTAGTAGTAGTACATGTAGTAGTAGTAGCAGCAGCAGCAGCAGCAGCAGCAGCAGCAGCAGCAGCAGCAGCAGCAGCAGTAGTAGTAGTAGTAGTGTGTGTGAGAGTACAGTGTCCCCCAATGTAGCATGCAAGCACATTGGACACTTAAATAAACGGTTATTTATTTATATTTATTAGTACTTCCGTGTCATGATGATTTTACTTCCGCTCTCAACCAGCGATTATCGTCTCATAATCACTGGTCGCTCGACAGATCACAGCGCGCGAAAGTCTAAAATTATACTAATAGTATTTATTGTATATTAACGATGTGGGGATTAGAAGCTTACAAATGAATGTACATGTCAATACAATGCGTATATGTCTCCATACTACGGCATAAATACCTGTGTGTCACACCTATTACTTATTTTATAATAGTTTTTTTTAGAAATCAAGATTGCAGCTTATCTGCAGTCCTGAACATCTGTAAGGAGGCTTATCTGTGGGTACAGCTCACAATATATACAAATATTTCAAAAACGGTTGTCTGAATACTGAATACTGCATAGGTAATGGTAGCTCAAGTTGTTGTGATAAAAATAAAAATATTTTTTAAAAGCCAATACAAGGATAAACCAACATATTATAAGTAATGTTAAAACCATAATTTAGCCCAAAAACACTTTTTACAAATACAAAATATATTTAATATTGAAATGCACAATACATGTACACTGTATTCATAAGACAACCATTTTTGACATACAGTAGCTCATGTATGCAGTTGCTTACAAGTACAGTACATGTAATAAATTGTATGTATTACAATCCATTGTAGCCATACTGTACTCTAGAAAGTTCTATAGCTTTTCCCAGAATCTCAGTGTGAAACAATGTCTATACATGTATGTACGGTACCTTGGCATTTGTAATATTCCTTGTCATTACCCCATATGAAATCCTCACCTACAAGAGAATTATTGATACTTTAGACAAGACATATAATCTTTTATTTCTTTCCGGTCCGGTATCCTAAGAAAGCGCATGCTCCAATTGGTAGTTGTAACTGGTGGAGTTTTATATAATTTACCTATCTGACTGCTCATCAACAACACAATGTTAAAATACATATAGAGTAGAACCCTGGGATCTCGAACTCGGTTATCTCGAACCCCTAGTTACTGTATCTCGAACACAAATCCATTTCCCTTGGGTCGTTTTTTTCTTCAGTCAATTGCTATCGGTTATCTCAAACCTGCGCTATCTCAAACAATTTATCAATTCCCATGGGAGTTCAAGATAACAGGGTTCTACTGTATTCCTTCATCCATGCATGCTTTAATAATGTTGTGTTGTTGAACTCATAGTTATCTCGAACACAAACCCATTTCCCTTGGGTCGTATTTTTCAGTCAATTGCTATCGGTTATATATCTCGAGCCCGCGCTATCTTGAACAATAATTTATCAATTCCATTTGGAGTTCGAGATAACAGGGTTCTACTGTATTCCTTCATCCATGCTTTAATAATGTTGTGTTGTTTTGTTGTTGTTGTTGAAGTTTTGAGTAATCATGACTAACAGTTGAATAAATAACCACAAAGGGGAAAAATAGGTCAGTAAATAACCTCTATGTTTCCATCACAAGTATAAAACTTAGTAATTAAATGTGTTAATAAATAGAATATTAGAATGTAGTGGTAGTGTGTGTGAGAGTACAGTGTCCCCCAATTAGTGCGCAAGCACTAGAACACATTGGACACTTAATTTTTCTTTTTTTTTTTTTTTTTTTTAATGAATAAATAATTACTTTACAAATACGCAATACTTAGTAAAAGTTACAAAATTCACAATAACTACACAAAATACAAATTTTAAATAAAATAAAATAACATTGGACACTTAAATAAACTTTATTACTCGGCGGGGCTGCCTGTGGCAGACGCCGAGTTTAAAAATGGGCTTTCTTTTTCTTCGTCCGTCACAAAATGGCAAGTCGTCATGACAACGCATGCGCTCAAACGTATATCGCAGGCTCATATGAGACGTGCACGTTTGACTCATTCGATTCGATGAGAATCTTCCTCTTTCGGACGAAGCTCATGACAGACTGAAGTCATTTTGTCGATAACTGATCGCTTGCTGGTAGATACTCTCAGAGAATGATCACGTATTTTCTACAAGTAACTCAACAAAGCCAATAAGCCGACCCGCACTGCGAAAGTAATCGTAACGAGACGTTGTCTAGACATCACTCACAACAACATAACACCCGCCGAGAAAACATTCTCAGAGCGTCTTGTTATTTTTAATACTGCAAGACACAGCATTAAGTGAAAAGAGATCTTATGACATTCTCATAATTCTAGACTCAGTTTGCCAGATTGTGGGGACAACTTCAAGTGATTCAAACTGTCATAAGGTCCCCTTTGACTTGATGCAGCCATATATTGGTGGTCTAAAAGTACTCACAACAATGACAGAAAACTGGTCTTGTACAGTGCAACTTGACAGATTTATGGCCACTCTTTGCTGAAGAAAACAATCAAGATGATCATTACATGTACCATAGATGATGGTGATTACATGTACATGTAGATGATGATGATTACATGTAGATGATGATTATATGTAGATGATGATTACATGTAGATGATGGTGATGATGATGATGATTGCATGTACATTTGGATGATGATGATGATTACATGTAGATGATGACGATGATTACATGTAGATGATGATGATGATGATTATATGTAGATGATGATTACATGTAGATGATGATGATGATGATTATATGTAGATGATGATTATATACATGTTATGTAGATGATGATTACATGTACGTAGATGATGAAGATGATAATTACATATATATCAATGATGAAGATGATTAAAATTACATGTAGATGATAATGATTACATGTAGATGATTCGAACCCAGGACAGCCAGCACCAAATGATCATTTTAGTATGTAGTACCACTGAGTCACAAAGGTAATATGCCTGGCTTGGGAACTCCCATTCAAAAGCGACGAGGATGCTTGTCAGGAATTTTCAGGGACTTTTCAGAAATTAGAAGCGGGAGTGGAAAATGGGGGAGGGTCATAACTTTTTGAGCCCCTGAAAAGGAAGGGTCATGAAAAAACAGGCCGAGTGAAAAGGGGAGGGTCACATAAATGTGGAAGCATGAGCATTGAGCTCAAAAATCGTTCAACACGGTCATTTTTGGTGGGTTAATGACCTTAGCTTGAAAAAATGCACAAAAGTGGCCCAAAATTACAATTTTCAATGGATTTTAGCCCATGCAAAAATGGTCCAAAATGACGATTTTAAATGGACTTTATCAAATAATTTAGATATAATGCGCTCTCTCATTGGTCAAAACACCGTTTTAGATGAGTATATAACACGCTACGTCATGACCTTGAACGACCTTGAAGCGATGCAGTGGATTTGATCGACACCAAATATTTGTTTAATAAACATATTAATATTAATATTAATTAATAAACATATTTTCAACGAAAGCCATATAATTAGTTTTTCTTGTTTTCTCAAGTTCAAGTTCTATCTAGATGTGATTTTGCTGTTTTGAAACTGAAAACTTGCAAGAAATGAGTTTTAAATACACCAAAAACTGGCGACGAATCGTCCACTTTTGTCGACAAATCACAATATAAACGAAGTTAAGAGAACTAAATAATCTAACTGCTCAGTTTTCTCAATCACATACTAACCGTTCTATGAGTTCTATCGTTTGTCAAGTCAGTTAACGACTGAAAATACCAAGCAACGATAGCCGTATTTAATATAAACTTACTCACAAAACAGAGCGATTCTTGTAGCTACAATTACAAATTGACAAGCTGTTCGCCGGACAATATCTCTAGTAAAATATGTCAAAGAGAAAAACTAATGTCAAATGTCTCAAAAACGTCTATCGTGTATACATTCTTGTCGAGAAAAACGCTGAAAAGAAAACTTGCAAGAATTGAGTTTTAAATACACCAAAATGGCGACGAATCGTCCACTTTTGTCGACAAATCACAATATAAACGAAGTTAAGAGAACTAAATAATCTAACTGCTCAGTTTTCTCAATCACATACTAACCGTTCTATGAGTTCTATAGTTTGTCAAGTCAGTTAACGACTGAAAATACCAAGCAACGATAGCCGTATTTAATATAAACTTACTCACAAAACAGAGCGATTCTTGTAGCTACAATTACAAATTGACAAGCTGTTCGCCGGACAATATCTCTAGTAAAATATGTCAAAGAGAAAAAATAATGTCAAATGTCTCAAAAACGTCCATCGTGTATACATTCTTGTCGAGAAAAACGCTGAAAAGATTTTAAAATACGACAAAAACTGTGGATATTTGGCTACCTGACTTCGTGCTCATTCATCTAGTTGTCAAATATTTCGGCAAAAAGTTGGCGATTCGTCTTCATTAGCTCAGCTTTTCTTCGTTTTTCGTATTTATAGGATACACAAACTGATAAAGGAAGCCGTAAGAAGCATTCTTCTTTAATTTTCTGACAGAAAATAGCATTCTTCAAAACGTTTTTCCTGTCAAAACACTTAAGCTTATTAAACGGCGAAACGGCACAGATAAAAGTTGTCGAGTCGCTTGCCATTTTGATTTCTTTCGCGAGATTTGATTGGACGATGGGCGATTTCTGATGCTTTTCAGGAGAATTGCAAATTTGATCAGTAGAATCTCGCGTAAATAAAGGGTTTTTTCAAAAAGAAATCATTGTAGTTATTTTATAAAAGAAATATAAAACAGTTTTCCGTTTTATATACTTTGATCTAAAAACTTGGGATGTTGGGAGAACACTTGAGAAGCTGGAAACCACTCCGCTTCGCGGTTTCCTACGCTTCTCTCGTGTTCTCCCAACATCCCGCATGTTTAGATCAGAGTATATAAAACAGAAAACTGTTTTATATTTCTTAAATATAGCACGCCCATATCATCCAATAAGCACAAAAATGGCCTGAAATGACAATTTTCATATGTTCATCAGTTAGGGGGTCGGAGTTTTTTTTGGGGGGGGGGGGGGGGGGGGGAGTTCACTAGCTTGGTTAAGGAGGATCACTTGGGAAAGGGTGGGTGTCCGGAAAGGGTGGGTGTCCGGGGTGGGTGTATCACTCTATTAAAGGCTCCCACGATTCGGCCACAAGATCAATTTTCTGTCAATTAAACTTGCTGGAAACTGCTTTAAAAAGGCAAGAAATGCTATATTTCAGATACCCTACACCTCACTAGGACCTCAAGTGCGACTTCGCCGCTCATTATATTGTGCCCCCTAATACCATTCCCCTTACTACGGGCCTATTACGAGCCTGCTACATGTATGTGGTATGTATTATTGTGTAAAGATTGTCTTGTCTGAATGATTTTAAATCCTTTTCATAAGTATTTTGGTATGAACATTTCCAAATTTCACTGCACTGTGTATTAAACGTTTCTAGTAACACACAACTAAGCTAATGTCACTTGGATAAAAAAATCTTCCAAAAGGTGATAAATAATGACAGGTCCCTTAGCTGTGCAGGGGGAGGGTCATGATATTTTAGGCCAAGCCCAAGGGCCGGGGAGGGTCATGAAATTTCATTCCCATCGCTAGGGGAGGGTCACAACATTTTCAATGCTCAATTTTAAATCTCCACCACCCCCCCCCCCCCCCCCCCCCTGCTAATTTCTGACAAGTCCCTAAGAGGTACCAAGTCTAAAACAATAAGTATTTTAATTCCTTTGCATCTTGCGGTTAATTTGTGATGCCTCAGAAGCTTCGCAAAACAAATTACATGTAAATGTTAGGGGGTCAAAATATCATTAAAATCTGCAAGACTGTCATTCATTTTATTGGTTGACAGACACTCTAAAAGGTACCGACTTAGTGTCTTGGTGGTACCAAATAGTGGATTTCAAACCCTAAAAGGTACGACAAGCCCCCCCCCCCCCCTCCCCCCCCCTAGGCCTGTCACTTTATGTATGGATGTCACAAACTACACTGTAAATATATTAATTTCTGATTTTGAAAGAGAGCTTATTCAACAGTTGTCACAGCTGATGCATAAACATTTACAATACCTTAATATGTATGTATGTATATATGTAATTATATTAAACATATTTGACAATGTTAAATGTACAAGAAATAAGTTATGAAAAATTATGTCCATTTTGCAACTTTTACAAAATGGGGACCCAAAATGGCATCTGGGATTTCAAACCGAAAAGTCTAGAACATTTTAATGCGGAAGGGATTTAAGTTATGCAGCTACTGGTAGCAGCTATGCAAGAGGAAATATAAACAGGGCTAGTCAAAGCAATTTGACACAGTGCATGATCGTTCACGAAGTCAATATATTATAATCGTTAAAAATATCCCGGAAACAATGTGAATTTGCCCAAAAATGCACCGAATAATCACAAAATCTTTTCTCGATCGATAAACAGCTAAAAACTGCTAGATACAAGCTTATTATGTCCTTATATCCCTGGTGCCATTAGCGTTAAGTACTGCGGTTTTAGAGGCATTTAGTTCGTCTGCTGAGCTTAGTGCCATTTTGTATTAAATATTGCAGTCTGACCGACATATTTGGAGCTGATTGAGGCTTACCAGAGGGCCTTGGAGGGATCGGTGGTGCAGCTGCTGGCAATACAAATTCATCTACATCATCAATTTTCTCCAAATATGTACCAGGAACGTCTCCCATTTGCTTAGTTTGTTCGTTGTGAGCCAGCAACCACCCTTTTGGGTCAACAACAGGTTTAGCGACGATCAAAATGTCGTTGGTTGAGATCGCGATTTCATTGTCATCTCCCGGTATATAGTCATATAAAGCCCTGAACCTTGACCAACCAGACTCCATTATTCATACATGGAAAGGTTGGCACTGGTGGATGTCTTGGCATTGAGATGTTCACGTTATTCTGGAGGTCGTCATGTCTGATACAGCAACAGTTCCGCCATTTTGTTGGACGAAGTGACGTCACAAAAATTCCTTTATTTTCCCAGTAACGATTTGGTCTCCCTGTGGTACGGCTTTGTTCAAGAAAATCATGCCCATCAAATAATCACAAAACGACACTAACGCGGATAACTAATCAAATCTAACACTATGATATCAAGAATAATAAACTAAATGATTTGTGTGGAATAGAAAAGAGAAAATTCGTTGAAATTCCATTGCTTGGGGTTCCTGTGGTGTGAAGGCGGAAGCAACTGAATAATCCCTGTGATTAGTCAAAGTATTGACGAACACCTCCCCGGTAATAATATCATACTGGTCTATGAAAATACCAAAGTGCTGGCTGATATTTGCCTGTGCTCGGAATGCCCGCTAAAAAATGTTCGAACTTTAAAACTTTTAAAATATGTTAGATTTTCCTCAAGTTATAATTTGCTTGGTTTTTATACAGATATTTTGAAAGTTTAAAGCGTCTTTGTTGATCTAAAATCGAGGTTTTGAGCAAGAAAAACTACAGTTTGAGATTTCCCACTTAGTTTTTGACGTCCAAAAAAGATTACATAAGTAGTATACGATGCATGGCTTAGGCCCAGGTATAAATGCATGGGCTCCAAATTTTTGCCAGGCAATGCACAGGAAGCCCAATCTGATTTCGCCAAAGTCAAGATTCCGCGAAGAATTGGAGTAAAGCATTTGACAAAAAAATCAATAAATGAGGCTTTGCGCTCACTCTAATCAAATTAAATCAGCTGTCAATCTGATTTTGCCAAGCAATGCACAGGGAGCCCAATGAAGATTTTGTCAAAGCCAGTCATTCACAATTCTTGCCTCCCTAGTTTCCAATGTAAAATTTTGCGGAAAAAAAATAATGAGCGTTTTTGCTTCCATAATAATAATAATAATAATACTTTATTTAGACACGTAGTCACCTAAGAGCTACAAAGCTCGTTAAAACGTGCTCGAGCAAACTGAACCGGTAACACGGTTCAGTTTAGACAAATTTCATGTGCATATAGGTTTTTGCCCTATGACAAAAAACCTCCTCAAACTACTACTCCCCTTAACTCAGAAACGAAGTCGCTGGGTGACCACCCTGATTATTTATTCCATATCTTTAACTTCGGTTCTAAAGTTCTCAGTTAGTGGTAAAAATTGAACATTAATCGTATTTTCTCCTATTTGTTCCTACAGTCTTTCATTCAGTCCTCATCCTTCGGCGGTTAGCACCAGTTTTGTTGTTGTTTTATTTTCTTTCACTCTTTTTCAGCCCGCTTTAATTTCTCAGCTTCTTTCGTCTTCCGTGCGTTCTTCGCCCACATTACATACATACGCTATTTCGTAATTCACGTCAGGTAGCCATATTACTTTCTCACTCTTGTAAGCCAGTAACAATGGTTAGTGAACTCGTACGTGCATATCCTGATCACATCACTGAGCTCACTTCGATGCCATGTCGTCAGGCGTGCTACGAGGCAGACGACACTGCATGGTGTTGATTTCATAGCGTGAATTTCTTACTGACAATCAGACACATACACCTGCCCCAATGTAAATCAAATTAAGTTCCATGTAGAATTCATTAAAAATATTGAAAAAAGACAAGTATAAAATCCATATCGAACCTTAATTGATATTTCTCTGTGGAATAGCATACTATTCGCGGCAGTCCCTTTCACGCTCGCTTAATAAGAGATGGAGAAATGCGCCCGCGCCCAGAAGCTTAGCGTTTGATGCGGTCTAATACCAAGTCACTCGAGACCTTTGCCAATACTCAAAAAGCCAAGTCCAAAACTTAACTAGGCAGGACCCTCCAACCACCCAAAACTTAGGATGAGTGGCTTGCGTGGAAGGCATAGTGAAACGCGCGAGACTGTTCAAGCTAGTGTATGACACTATATATGGAGGCAGCTGCAGCCACAGAAAGGTGGGCGTGAATCGATAATCTACAGGCTGCCAGCCCTTGGGTGGTAAAAGGAGATGGAAATATAAGGTAAAGCGTTTCTGCGCGGGAGTAACCCACCCAAGGGATGACAGCCTGAGCGTCAGTAATCCGACTAGGGCATTAGACACCCTTTCAGGCTACCATAGGAGATAGGGAAAACGGCAAATAGCGCGGGAGAGGACACAAAACAAAAACTCCACAAAATGTTAGAGCAACGGAAATAAAACGAAAATAAAACGAACAGGGACAGTACCACGTATCTGAGGCACAACACCATCACCGAATTAATAATTCTTGTAGCGCCCACAAAGGGCCAACAGTGAAAATACCGTAAGGCACGCACAAACAATGATATGCGAAAACGGGAAGAACAAAGGGAGACAATCACAAAGGATAGGAAACAAAGGGAGGTGTGGAGGGAGGGACAACAACAAAGAGAAACAATACAACACCAAATTGGATGCAAATGCCAGAAGCAGCAAATCTGCAAATGTCGAAAACACAAATATACCCAAAACCGAACAACTCAGTCGAATTTGCACCGTCTTGACAATATATAGGGTGCAGAACGCTATAATAATAATAATAACGCTAAGGGAAATCATTGCTCAACATTAACCATGCAACTAGAATGCTTGGACATTACGTCACGGTACGCAAAGGGAAATATCAAGCACAAGCGATACGACAATGTTCAACCTCATACTCCTAAGCATGCAAAACTTATAAACGAGGCAAAGGGGAGGGAAAGCATGCATAAAGTAAAGATGACGTTGTATCATGTTGTATAGTACCGACTATAGCGTGACACAAACAAACAACCGAGAAGGGAAACTGAGGGAAATGCAACTCCACAAACCCGGTGTTTGCGAGGCGAGCACGGTAAAACAAACACTCACTTTAGAGTTCAACACACGTGCAAACTTTTAGGGAGCCGAGGGAAATGCAACTCCACAAACCCGGTGTTTGCGAGGCGAAGCACGGTAAACAAAAACTCACTTTAGAGTTCAACATACGTGCAAACTTTTAGGGAGCCGAGGGAAATGCAACTCCACAAACCCGGTGTTTGCGAGGCGAAGCACGGTAAACAAAAACTCACTGTAGAGTTCAACACACGTGCAAACTTTTAGGGAGCCGAGGGAAATGCAACTCCACAAACCCGGTGTTTGCGAGGCGAAGCACGGTACACAAACACTCACATTAGAGTTCAACACACGTGCAAACTTTTAGGGAGCCGAGGGAAATACAACTCCACAAACCCGGTGTTTGCGAGGCGAAGCACGCTATAAAACAAAAACTCACTGTAGAGTTCAACACACGTGCAAACTTTTAGGGAGCCGAGGGAAATCGAACGAACTTGAAAACGACCTAGAAAAAGTTTATACCTGAAAGGACCATGGTCTGGATTCGCAGCAGGTACTTATATACTTGGTTGGGTTGAATTCTCAACGCCTGGGCTTGTTCAACAGCAGCTAGGACAGGAATTTGTTCATCGGCCATGACTGAGTAAGGATAGGTAGCGTAGTGAAGGGTTCTTACGCGAACTGGGCAGTAATTAGATGCAGAGCTCTTATTTATACTCGCGCTGCAAGGGACTGGCGCGAATAGTGTTAATTAGTGTGGAATAACAGTAAACGCAGTAAAGCATCGAGACTCCCGTTAGGTGCGTTTTAAGAAATATATATTATTATTATTATTATTTAAATTACTTCTAATTAGAATTCTAGATAAAGGATCACAGGATCATCTGCGCAGCAACAACAAATAGAATGGCTAGAAATTATACGAAAAACCAGTTTTCCCATATTAGCTCTAATATTCTTCCTTATTATATAGACACGAGTGTTTTACTGGAAAATATCTCACTCGTAAAATTCGTACGAAACTACATCCGGGACCCGAGTGGCGTACTTTCCATATCCTCACTAGTGAGTGAGGATACCGATGACGTCTGGCTCAGCACAGTACTTTTAGTAAATAAAATGTATTTTTTCGTCAATTTTTTTTGGTCTATATAATAAAAAGAACATTACACGGTGGCTTGAAGATATGAATTTTATTTTCTCGTGTTAAAAACAATATTTTACTCACTCGCTGCGCTCGTTCGTAAAATATTGTTTTTGCCACTCGAAAATAAAATTCATATCTTCGCGCCGCCGTGTAATATCCTCTATTTATGTAATTTTGAGTTGACGAATGTGTAAATGTATGCAAATGTGCTTTTACGCGGTGGACAACCTTATGACATTGACTGTATATTTAAGAGTAAAAAAAGGAATACTCCCGTTTCGAGTTTGTTTAGACACCGCTGTACTCCTTGACAAAAGACGTGTTTGCTCAGGCTTAGCCTCAATCCAGAGAATAACCCGTGCAATTAAAAATGGTTTCTATTGTTCAATGTCAACACTTTTTCGCATCCTCGTTGGTATTTGTGAATAATTCACACAGAATTGAGGCTTAGCCTGAGCAAACGCGCGTCTTTTGTCAAGGACAGCGGTCATCGCTTAACAACTCGAAACTGGAGTATTGTTCGATGGCAACTGCAATCCTTCGTAAAACAATCTTGCAATATTTTTCTCAGTCCGGAAGCTCCGTCGGCAATAATTTAATTTCAAACTGATCTGGGCATTGCTATTAGAGTGCAAACACTAAAACCGTGAAACAGTGCTAACTTTAAAGTGCATATGACATGAAAATTTTTATTGGCCTCAACTATGCAGATTATTGGTAGTATCAAAGAAAACATAATCAATTTTCTGTAAAATGATTGCTTTGAAAGATATTTTCGAAAAATACATCAGCTGTTATGACGTCACTTTGTTTGAAAAGCCTCAAAAATAACCAAAATAGCACTAAATAGTGCAATGTCTTTTGTTTACTATTTAGCACTAATTTATAGTTTGTACTGTTTCACGGTTTTAGTGTTTGCACTGGTGTTTGCATTGGTGTCAATGTTTGTTCTAGCTTGATTGTTGTTTTCTTTAATTTTGTTCCTGAAATATAATGGTTGTTGAAATCACTTGGCAAGAGGAAAAATAAAAACACTGAAAGACACGCGCGAACACAAAAAAGAATCAAATGAATCACGAATCCATGAAGACTTGTTTTCTCACAGGTAGCCGGCCAAAGCTCTTGTTGAGAGAGAATTTGTGAAATTTAAATCGTAACATTTTCGAAATAAATGGCAATATTTGTCTTCGTTTACCTGTGTATTCGTGTTTTATTGTATATTTGAATGTTTCCTAGTGATTTGGTGGTGTTTTTAGGTGATTTTAATCCCACCTCTAAAGACCAAATTCTCTCTCAACAAGAGTTTGGTCGATCTACCTGTGGTTTTCTGACAGCATGCACGCAAGTCATTTATCGTGGGGGGAAAAACATTTACTGACAGTAATCTCATCCAGAATAATGTGATCATCTAAAATATCATATAATTCTCTTCGTTGTTGCCTGATTGTTGATCTTTTTCAAATTATGTGTAGACCATAGTTCTCAAGTACCTCTGTAATATCTGTTTTCAATTTAAACCTATGAAATTGATTTTTGTTGGGGGTTACCTAAATGTCCCATGCAGTGTGATAACAATGTTCAACAAATACACTAATTAAGAGATCATATTTACAAATATGAGATAAAACTAAAATTTACTGGCAAGGGGGGTATCTCCGATTTTCTTTTAATTCCGCACAGTGTTAGCCTATTATATATCTAAATTCGCTGTGCAGTTAGTTTCGAAAAATATTTTTTAATTTTCGAGAAATTCGTCATAAACGAAGTCCTCTTGAAATCGACTCGAAACACTTCAGAATTAGAGACACATTTAACGAGCTCGGAAATAAGGAAAATAACAGTACTGCTCTTAAAAACCAAACGACCTTCTTTCTCTCTCTCTAAATACTAGATTGCGTGATTTTGAGGTGAATTGCGTTATGTTTCATGAGCGAATTTTTTTTTTTGGCGAGGCATACATTTTAACTCGCCGAAAGTATCTATTCAACAAAGCTAATTTTCACCAGGCGATAAACCTTCAAATCTTTCTGGCCTGCGCTTGTGAACTCTATGGATGATCATCTTTTCATATATGTAAACATTTCCTTGGGCAAATAATGTAGCGATTAGCTATAGCTGCCGAAAGTTGGTGAAAATGTGTTATTTACTTGACCTTTACAGGTCAATATCTCATAGCAAGTGTAGTATGAAAATACCTATCTGATCTTCAATCACTAGTTTTGGCGAAGAAAAATACACCAAAATCAAATCACTATGAAGCTCTTACCTCAATGATACGGATATGGACTTGAGAAACGTCAGTTTTATTGTAATCCCATGGTCTTCCTTTTCGACTGTCTATTTATAACTTTCGATGAATGTTCAAAATGTCAAAAGTTTGACCGTATTTTTAGCGTACCTTCCCATTCCTCTTCTGATACGGTAAATGCGTAAAGGTTCAATAATAGGGCGAGGTTCCATTTGTTTTTTACGTTACTTTGTTCTTGAATTGTAGCTGTACTGTCGCAATTCTTCATTGATTAGAACTATAGACAAACAAACGTAACTTACGCAAATTACTGCAATAGGGATGATTGACAAAGCGAGAAGGCTTCCTTGAAATTTTAAGTTAGGGAAATTTATCAGATTGATATCAGTATTAATATATTTAAATTGAAGAAAAGTAAGATAGATACCTAGCAAAAAGAGTAAAAGTCGAAGACTATATAATTTTAAAACAATTTCTTTTTTACTTCTGAAAAAATGGAGCTGCAAAAATGATACATAACTCCCGTCCCCACCTACCTGGGGTGTTTTGGTCACCTTACAATAAAAACATTTAAAATCAGTTCATTACCAGAGTTTAGAAATTGGAAGCTTGCTGTTCGTTCAAATCTCTTGTTGGTGGCCGTCAGTGTAGTTTCGATCCAAAAGACAAAAAGCGACAAACTCAGATAATACCTTTACTTTCCACGAAGGATATTTCCAGGCATAAGTCTACTCTGACCTTTTCAGGTCCACAAAATGAAATCGATCTCATTCTTTGTCGGACATTTTTATTCACCGAGCCAGCTCATCTAAATTCCATGACAATATGTCCGTATCATCGAGCTTCACTTGGAATAGGATGGACGCGAGGATCCAGCACAAGGTGTAGAGTTCCCCAAACCATTTCTGGTCATGACAAAAGCAAGGCAAGCACCTGGCCAAAGGGTGATCGAGGACTGTGAAAGGAAGAATCTTGGATCATATTACATCGTACTGGTTTGTTTGTACCAGTAGGTTCAGGTGCGTTCAATGACATGCAGCTTCAGTTGTTGTTTACGGGATGACATTTATAGAGGAGAGTCCAAAACAAATGTCAGATCAGTCAATAAGTGATCACATGAGCAAACTAACTTTGGTGGTAAGTTTATTTTACAATAATACAGTTGAACCTCCCGTAAGCGGACACCTCCCGTAAGCGTACACCTCCCGTAAGCGGACACCTCCCGTAAGCGGACACCTCCCGCAAGCGGACACCTCCCGTAAGCGGACATCTCCCGTAAGCGGACACCTCCCGTTAGCGGACACCTCCCGTAAGCGGACACCTCCCGTAAGCAGGCACCTCCCGTAAGCGGACACCTCCCGTAAATGGACACCTCTCGTATGCGTACACCTCCCGTAAGCGGACACATCCCACAAGCGGACACCTCCCGTAAGCGGACACCTCCCGTAAGCGGACACATCCCGTAAGCGGACACCTCCCGTAAGCGGCCACATCCCGTAAAAGCGCATTGGGACGAATGTGAAATGCGCTATATAAGAATGGCCATTATTAAAATATTAATGTTAATGGACACCTCCCGTAAGCGGACACCTCCCGTAAGCGGACACCTCCCGTTGGCGGCCACCTCCCGTAAGCGGCCACCTCCCGTAAGCAGGCACCTCCCGTAAGCGGACACCTCCCGTAAGCGGACACCTCCCGTAAGCGGACACCTCCCGTAAGCGGACACCTCCCGTAAGCAGGCACCTCCCGTAAGCGGACACCTCCCGTAAGCAGGCACCTCCCGTAAGCAGGCACCTCCCGTAAGCGGACACCTCCCGTAAGCAGGCACCTCCCGTAAGCGGACACCTCCCGTAAGCGGACACCTCCCGTAAGCGGACACCTCCCGTAAGCGGACACCTCCCGTAAGCGGACACCTCCCGTAAGCAGGCACCTCCCGTAAGCGGACACCTCCCGTAAGCAGGCACCTCCCGTAAGCGGACACATCCCGTAAGCGGACACATCCCGTAAGCGGACACCTCCCGTAAGCGGACACCTCCCGTAAACAGGCACCTCCCGTAAGCGGACACCTCCCGTAAAAGCGCATTGGGACGAATGTGAAATGCGCTATATAAGAATGGCCATTATTAAAATATTAATGTTAATGGACACCTCCCGTAAGCGGACACCTCCCGTAAGCGATCCCGTAAGCGGACACATCCCGTAAGCGGACACCTCCCGTAAGCGGACACCTCCCGTAAGCGGAAATATGCTTTATAGATAGTCAGTTGTGGTATTCTAAAACAGATACAAATGTAGAAGGCTCACTCTCGCCTTCTATCGGCTCCGATAGAAGGCTTGAGTTCGAGTTCTATCTGTTTAAAAATAGTATGCCAGGAGTGATACTCGACACTTGGTGCGCGTTTTAATCCTATTACAATGAAATGCATTTATTTGCAAATCTTAGTCATCCCTTCTGATGTGATAGTGTAATTTGTATTTGTAAGCTTTATATATTTATGAATACCTTTATAAAATAAATATTAGGTACGAAAATAAGTCTGCAGCGCCGGAAAACAGGAAGCCCATGTATTTTTTTTCACGGGCAAGAACATTTAAAACGTTTTATGAAAAAGATCAACTGTGGTTAGATACAACTAATGAAAGTAATTGACCTCGAAGAAATGAATTGAAGGCTTCGTATACATTATTTTCACTTGTCAGCTACTATCCAGCTCCCTTCCTATACCCCCTGAGTATCATATGTGGTCACGTGAGTAAACAAGCAGCGGTTGAAAATATTTAGTGCAGTCCTCAACTGCAAATCATAACCAGAATATTCGTATTCCATCGATTGTTATCAAGCATCATATCAGAGGATACAATGAATGTTACAAGTAAGAATCTAACCAAGAGGAAAGTACGCTAAAAATTGGGTCAAACTTTGACGTTAAACCCGGTTGCCTCGACGTCGTCTTGAACATTCATCGAAAGTTATAAATAGACAGTCGAAAAGGAAGACCATGGGATTACAATAAAACTGACGTTTCTCAAGTCCATATCCGTATCATTGAGGTAAGAGCTTCATAGTGATTTGATTTTGGTGTATTTTATTCGCCAAAACTAGTGATTGAAGATCAGATAGGTATTTTCATATGAGATATTGACCTGTAAAGGTCAAGTAAATAACACATTTTCACCAACTTTCGGCAGCTATAGCTAATCGCTACATATTTTTGCCCAAGGAAATGTTTACATATATGAAAAAGATGATCATACATAGAGTTCACAAGCGCAGGCCAGAAAGATTTGAAGGTTTATCGCCTGGTGAAAATTAGCTTTGTTGAATAGATACTTTCGGCGAGTTAAAATGTATGCCTCGCCAAAAAAAAAAATTCGCTCATGAAACATAACGCAATTCACCTCAAAATCACGCAATCTAGTATTCAGAGAGAGAGAAAGAAGGTCGTATGGTTTTTAAGAGCAGTACTGTTATTTTCCTTATTTCCGAGCTCGTTAAATGTGTCTCTAATTCTGACGTGTTTCGAGTCGATTTCAAGAGGACTTCGTTTATGACGAATTTCTCGAAAATTAAAAAATATTTTTCGAAACTAACTACACAGCGAATTTAGATATATAATAGGCTAACACTGTGCGGAATTAAAAGAAAATCGGAGATACCCCCCTTGCCAGTAAATTTCGGGCCCTAGTAAATACTTGCTCTTAAAAGCTATTTTAATTAACAAATGTTTGCGCAGTGACAACTGAACATTAGCATTTCGTAATGAAACTCGAGTTAGGCATGACATTCACAGTTTTGTTCTAGTGTCATTATGTTCATTTTCCCGCATTGCTATCGCACGTTAATTCTCTCTCGTTTTCTAAGCATTAGAACGCCGATTCAGTCTAAGCCATAGCTAGCTTTAATCGACGGAAATATTGCTTCAAATTCGGCTACCAAAATTCTGTATTGTATCAACAGAATTACAGATCATTAAAAAAAAACTAATCAGGAAGAGTCTGTTAAGGTAACTATGGTGGCGAAATTGTAATTAGTTAATTAGTCCTGCAGAAGAAGACAGCGTTAAACAACGAAGATTTACACTGAAAGAAGGTGTAAAGATCACGAAGAATTAACGGTCAGTAGTAAGTACAATGGCTTCAAACAGCACTGGAGACTGGACGTTATCGAGTGTCATTGTAATGGGATGTTGGCTAAGTATCGTCATCTTCATTGGAGTCTTTGGTAACATCCTTGTCATTATTGTAAGCGTACAAGGAACAAGAATAAGGACGCGAGGCAAGAGTCTGATAGTGTCCATGGCTTGTGCCGATATGTTGGAGTCTCTCAACATGATATTTATGCTCATTACTGCCGTGTCTTATGGAGAGTGGATCTTTGGAGATGTGATGTGCACGTTCCATGGATTTATGACAAACCAGTTTGTCAATACATCAGCGTACAGTTTGATGGCGATAAGTGTGAACCGTTACTTCATGGTGGTCAAGTCCAATCACTACAAAAAGGTCTTCAGTGACAGAAATCTAACCTTGATGATGACTTTTATCTGGATTTTACCATTAGCTTTTTCAGTTCTACCTCTTCTTGGATGGTCCAAGTATGAATTCCAGTCCAACAAAGCTACTTGCCTGTTTTACTTCAGCACTTCCATGGCTTATCAATCTCCTTGATGGTACTTTTTGTCACGGGCCCCTTGGCTGTTATCACATTTTGTTGCTACAAGATCTTCATTCAAGTACGACAGCACCAGAGGCGTGTCCAAGCGATAGGACTGACCAGCGGCAACGTCAACGTTGAGGAAATACGAATCACCAAGACACTCATCATCATCATAGTGGCGTATTTAGTTTGCTTCTTTCTACCAGGGATTGTTAATTTGATAGAGATGGTTCTTCCAACTTACAAAATCCCATTTTGGGTCGATGTTATCTCCGTGAATTTCCTCTTCGCAAATCACGCGAACAATCCAGTCATCTATGGGTTTTTCAACAGACAATATCGTCAGGCTTTCAAAGGCTTGTTGTTTGATCTGTTGCCTGGAAACTATTACAGCTCAAGTGGAGAGTCTGTGCCAGATACTCAGATGAGCAGTGCTGTAATAAGTGCAAGACCAGTTAACTGAAGTGGTTGGTACGTAGAGAACTGAAGTGCCCTCACGAAGTTGTAACTGCTTTTAATTTAGTCAACAACTTGTCATGATATCACCTCAGAGAAGCTGAGTATGAGATCCAATACAGAATGTCATTCGTAAACAGAGAAAGAGACAATTAACAACAATTAACAATACCAAACGGCAATGATAGACAGGTAAACAAGCACAAGTGATTATACGGAGAAAGTCAGTCGACAACTGTTCAGGATATCACCTCACTGAGAAGTATGAAATCCACAGAACTGACAGTGTCATTCGTAAACAGAGACGTACTGAAAAGACAACAACAACAACAACAACATCAACAACAGCAATATTTACAACAACAATAGTCATCGTGAACATGTACAAGCAATATAGTGATTATTATACGGAGAAAGTCGATACAATAATATACAATACAATAACTTTTATTTAAACACGATAATATTTAAAGCTAAAGCTTGTGGGGTCGTGTAGAACATAAATTATAAATAATAATACTATAAATAATAAATAATGAAGTGAAGATAATGATTATATCGCAATGATAGAGAAGATTATTATTAGATAATGATGATTCAGTGATGATTTAAAAATAGGCAATCAAGGACTGCATACATGTGGCTACTGTAATTAAATCAAAAAATATGTAGTCTATAACGTACTACATGTAGTAGGTACTGCAGTTTTGAAATGTACAAACAATGTGTGCAAAAGTGCATAAGAAAGAGTAATATGTAACTATGTAGTTGGATTGATTCCTCTGGTTGAACTAGTATGTTTGAACTATCTGCCAGAACTTGTTCTTTGGTTCTATATAATCAGAAATGTATTTTAATACAAAGTTTAATTGAAAACAATTGTGCCACAATTGTGTTCAATTAAACTTTGTATGTGTTATGTATGTTATATACACCTATTCCAAATATCGTTGTCCGGGCCGAAAGCAACAAGCAAGAAGCTGACGACCGCAAAGGACGTTGGGAATCTCCTAATTAATATATTTATCCGTGGTACTTGAGAAGTTATCCCTACGAGCGTTGAATAGCAATCATTTGGAACTATTCGGCCATTTGAAAATGCATATTATCAAAATGTCTACGGATGAATAAATGAATAAGGAGAAAGTCCCAATGCCCTTTGCGGTCGTCAGCTTCTTGCTTGTTGCTTTCGGCGGGGACAACGATTTTTGGAATAGGTGTATATACGAGGCGGATAGTTAACGTTGGGTGTAGCGTCTTTATTCTCTCATGTACTATAGACAACTGAACTAACAAACTCGTGTCCAGTTACTTATTAAAGTGCCTATAACCCCTGTGAGATTCTTTCAAAAATCTATTCAATATAAGCTGAATAGTTGGTGGGTTCAGTATTTTGTGATTTGAACCTTGCGTTTATGAGTTATAGAGGTTTAAAATCTCAATATGCAAATTTGATGACGTCAACCCAGGAATAAGGTAGTTAAGGCCTGGGTTTGACCTTGTTTGACCTTGAGGACAGAATGAAGAATTGCTTGACTATGGAAATACATTTTGATGTCATATTTATATATTTTGTTAGTTTTGACATCCTTAAAATTTTGGCTTGCTTTTTGTGGTGGTCACGTGATCTATGACGTCATAATCCAGAAAAACACTAATTCGTGGATCCGCTTTCGAGTTTTGTAAGTGGCAAAAAATTAAATATCAAAATCAATGCTTCAAATAGAGCTGAATAACATGCTGCATAGAGATCTTGTACTGTTATGTTGGTAAAAGAAATATTAAGGAAAATTGTTTAAAAGTTCAGGTCAGGTGACCTGTTTTAGCAAATATATCCTTTAGTGTTAAAGAAAATCCCAATCTCTATGGAGGGATTCATACAACTTGGTAATTGAAGTAAGATAGATACATCAGCTTGTATTTGTAAATAAAACTCGTGAGCGGAGAATAAAACGAATTTTGTATCAATAACTAATGACATCACGTGGTCACGTGATCACTCTAACCCTTAAAATGAAGTTAAGTATAATTGCCCTAACGTTTTCTATCATTGTGCCAACTTTCGTCTAGTTTCCTCTAGTCACCACGTTTAAATGTCAAAAAAACGTATTTTTTCGTTTTTTGCTCCTGACCCAGGCCTTAACTACCTTGATTTAGACTTTTTCAAGAAGAACTTATTTTTTGAAATGGGGAAAAAGTTATAAAATCATTTATAAAGACTGTGAAAATATTCTGTAAGTTTTCAAATGTCAATAATCAGCACAAGGGCGTTTTTGTATAATAAATGAAGTCTTAGTAGACGTCATCAAATTTGCATATTGAGATTTCAAACCTCTATAAAATAACTCATAAACGCAAGGTTCAAATCACAAAATACTGAACCCACCAACTATTCAGCTTATATTGAATAGAATTTTAAAACAATCTCACAGGGGTTATAGGCACTTTAACGGTTTGGGTCATATGACATTACGTCACACATTACATCCCCCTTTTCCTAGATATGAATCATCCTAAATGTGAACAAAACATGAACAAGTTACATAGCTATATATGTTAATAAATGTGAATGAAATGAGTCTATGATTGTCTTTGGTAAATAAATCTATGAGGCATATCTTGCGTTGGCCCGTTTTATGATCCTCCCAAAGCTGCTGATTCTAGTATTTTCCGGCAGACCTTGAATCTCTGTGTTGGGCATTTCCTGTTCTGGTGTTGCTTCTATCATGACTGGCCTTGGTGTTTCATCCATGTACTCTTCTGTTGGTTGTTCGGTGATGTTTCCTTTGAGCTTCAGCAAATGTCGACGATTCTTTCTGTAAGAGGTGCCATTCTCAGCCTATACTATGTATGATCTCGGTGTTTGATGCTTTGATATTACCGTAGCAGGCTTCCATGGACTTTCAGGGGTTTTCTTCATTCTTACTTCTTCTCCCTATTGTAGAGGCGGTAGCTGTGGTTGTGCACTCCTGTCGTAATATTCTTTCTGTTTCCTTTGTTCTACCTGTCGTCGCGTGATAAACTCAGTGTGGTCAAATAGTATTGGTGTTAGTCTCTGTGGTGTAACTGGAACATGACGAGCCGCAAGACCGTTTTTAAGGGACACCACAGTGATTTCTTGGTTGTTAGGCACGCTTCAGCTAATCTGATTACTGAGAACACCTCCAAGTTTTAATCCAGTTATCGTCCAGAAGAACAGGCACCGATACTGACAGCCCCGTCTACACTCGACACTGATAATTATCAGGCTACGAAGTTTATATGAAGGAGCTTTTAAATCGTAGACCAAGGAAAACATATATATAATGCAGAGAATGTCACGATTTCAAATCCCTAGTATATGTGGATTTTTATTATCTTTTACTTGCCGTATTTCATAATAATAATAATAATAATTGCATTTATTATTTACTGTATATAATGTTGGTATTTTGGATAAAGTTATTATATTAACTAAATACTCAAACCAAACTAAAAGCTCTTCGAAACACCCACGAATCTTGCTACAATTTGCCGGATTGATTATGGAAACGATACCATTGATAGCAGTTTTAAAAACAATATACATGGCTAGAGAACGTTGCGCGACGGCTCATGAGAATAAATCTACTGTAATAAATGACCGATACCGTAATTGCTAATGTACGGGACTTACCAATGTTTTGCTTAAAATATACATCCCACCCCCCACCCCTCCTGGCATGACATTTCTTTCGCCTCATTGGCATAGCTACAAAATCTCACAAAATCACATGCAGGCAAGTCACCCAAGCGATTCTGTTGCAAGCACTTAGGAGATACATATTATAGTTTTCAAGCTTTTCTAAATTGCACTCTAGTAGAGTGCAATTTAGAAAAGCGTGAAATAGTAGAGTGCAATTTAGAAAAGCTTGAAAACTAAATAACTAATTAGTACTAAATAGCACTAACGAAACAATAGAAAACAATAGAAATAGCACTATTTAGTACTATTTAAAGTTAGTACTATTTCACGCTTTTCTAAATAGCACTCTACTAACTTTAAATAGTACTAAATAGTGCTATTTCTATTGTTTTCTATTGTTTCATTAGTGCTATTTAGTACTAATTAGTTATTTAGTTTTCAAGCTTTTCTAACTTGCACTCTATCAGCTCAGTAAATATTGTAAATACGTATCTTACAAAATCACAGGCGAATCACCCAAGCGATTCTGTTGCAAGCACTTAGGAGATACATATTATAAACATTAATTAATCTATTAGTATCAGCTCAGTAAATATTGTTATGTATCTCACAAAATCACAGGCGAGTCGCCCAAGCTAGCGATTCTGTTGCAAGCACTTAGGAGATACATATTATAAACATTAATTAATCTATTAGTATCAGCTCAGTAAATATTGTTACGTATCTCACAAAATCACAGGCGATTTACCCAAGTGATTATGTTGCAAGCACTTAGGAGATACATATTATAAACATTCTTAGCAGTCAAACAAGGAGGCCAAAACCAGTGGCAACATACACCGTTTCGCGATGTTAAGTGTCGAAGTACTGAACCACGAAAATGGCGGCAAAAGGGAAAGCTCGTCTTGGAGTTCAGCGTGTTCAGCGATGATATGCAAAATGCATTTGGCTTACAACCGCAAAGAGAATAATTTAGAGCATACCACATCTTACTTGCGTCCAATTGAGAAGAATAAACTTTGTTCAACCGAATGTCTTCAGCATCCTTTCTCACAATGCCGTACTGATGTTTACAGTGCAGTACATTGTATACCGTTTGGCTGCCCGTCAATTTGTACATGGCGAATATCATTCTCACCCAACCGCTGACCCGAAACAGCTCAAACAATTTTATTTGCCGGTTCATCGGAACTCTTAGTAATTACGAAAATAGACGAGAGCATGTTAAATATAAGTGGAATTCCGAAATAATTTGACATAGGATAATAAATACTACACAATAACACTACTTATTCTCCTGCTAGCAAACGTAACCTACTGTGAAAAGAAATACGATGACAGATGAAACCCACATATTCCTTATTCAAAGTAATTTGAGGTGGGCATTTACCTATGTCCGTATCCAAGGCGTGCGGCTCGTCATGAGCTGGGCTTAATACTCTGTTGATCGGCGTGTTTAATTCTGTAATCCAACAGAGCTAGGTAGAAATCCTCACAGCTTTCTCTCGCTTCTCTAGTATGAGCCGTCTGAAAATCAGGCTAGTAGACCTCCTGACTATGGGTATCTTGGGCTGGTGGTAGTGTGTATAAACCCATAGTCCTGAACCGGACTGAAGTTACCTGCCAATTCGATCGTTGCCAATTCGCAGATGCCAATTCAGGTTCTTGAAGTTAGCTGCCAATTCACTAACTCGAATGCGGAACATGGGAAAGAGTATTCAAATGATAAGGGTGCATGCTGACAATATACCAACAAGCAAAAGTGCGCACATTTCCAAAAAATCTCTTACGAATTATTGACAAAAAAGTGTTTATCGAACCATACATGCCCTTGTATGCAGAAACCAAAAACATAAATATTGGAATAACTCCAATACTGAACATACAAACATACAAACATTCCCAAACTTGTACTCTCAACCCAATACCTCACTCAGACCTCAGACCAGGCACAAGTTGTTATTTATCTGTGCATGTCTGGGGGGAGGGGTGGGTAGGTCTTTAATGTCCGTATAAAGGCATGCAAAACCGAATTGGCAATAATTGAATAACTCCCACAGATATCACTCTACTTTTCTTGATTGCTGGATGTGTCATTCCGTTCTCTTCGGGCCATCCGCTCCTTATTTGTTTGATTAGTAGTTGTGTGTTTTCGTCTCTCTGTATGTGTTCCTTGATTTCTTCAAGCTTCCGGTCGGTATTAAACGTAAGCTATAGTTGACATAAGTGAATGTATTTCTCTTCTGCCATCTCTCTCTCGAAGTCTACGTTGGCGTTTTTTTGTTTCCGTGATTGTTTTTAGCTGTTGTTTAGAGTGTTCTGAAGCTCTACAGATTCTCAATGCATTTTCTAGAGTTAGATCAGCTTCTCGCAAGAGACGTTCTCTCAGTGATTGATTTGCTATGCCACACACGATTCTGTCACGCGTACAAGTCCATCGATCCTTGAGGTCTTTGAATTCACAAGATGCTGCCAGAGTTCTTAAAACTGTCGCGTAACGCACTGGTCGATTGTTTCGCCTTGTTCTTGATTTCTCGTGTTGAACTTGTGTCGCTCGAATGTCATAACCTTGGAGTTGCAATAACATCCTTTGTAGTCTTGAGGGTGCTTGTGATAATGGTTTGTTAAAGATGGCTTCTAGTGGCTTGTGGTCTGTTTCAATTACAACACGTTTACCATAGATACACCTATTTCAAATAACGTTGTCGCGTTCAAAGCAACAAGCGTCAAGCCAAGACCGAAGTGCATGCTGGTCTTGTGTTGGCAAATTATTTAAGTAACGCTCCTGGCTCTACGGCAACGGCTGCGCAGTAAGAGCTTATTTTAATCCAATTATTCAATTAAAGTGCTAGAACGATGAAATTTTTACATCTTATAAAGACTTTTCTTGCACATAAAATGTTGATGAGGACTGAAAAAAACATAAATTCACAAAAATAAGTTTTTAAAAAAATATTTAAGCGTCCAAATTTTGTCTTTGAACATCGCCAAAACACTGTCCGCCATTACGAAATTGCGTTCCGCCGAGTCAGCGATTTGATTGTCAGCGGTATTGCATTTTATTCTCTCTGACGTCATATGCGCAACACATGGTAGTTTGGCGTACTTTAGTTGTAGAATGGCGTCGTTTTTAAATGAAGATTTCATTGACAATCTGAGCCAAAGTGACGAAGAAACTGCATGTAGTTACTCCTCTTCTCATGAATTATTATATGAAGACGACAGTGAATATTATGAACCGCTTTCAACTGAGGAAGAAGCAGCGGAATATGAAGAGCAAGTCGTTCGCGAAGACCAATCTGGTGCTAATGGGACGTAGTTCGGTTCAATCCCCAGATTCGTCTGTTCTGATAGCGTTTCTTTTAAAATCTATGGTATTATCATAATCTGGATTTCAAAAAAGCCAAAGTTTTATTAGAAACAAAAAGTTGTTTATGGGCACTGTGATCGGCGGCACTTGATTAACATCAAACGTGTTGCATGTTCATTTCAAGACAGTATGCGACGACGCCAAATTTGTCTCATAATTTTATAGCAATTAAACTCGACTAAATGCTTGTAAAAACAGGAATACACTATAAGTATGATGTTTAAAATATTTTCGATTTTGATAAGCTTATAGAAAAACAAATGCTAGAGTCGTTTGCGGATTCGCGGGCCGTCATTTCCTTTCGGAGGGAAGCGCAACGTGCTTGAAACAAAGAATGCCGGTCAATTTATTTTTATACTGTCTATTAAAATCATTTTTGAATAGGCAACGTACACGTTTCATACTTTGCAAAGTTAAAAATAAGCGAGTGTTAGTGCGCTTACTTTCCCTGAAAATCACCTGCGACTAGCTCATTTGCATGATAGCACTCGTAACGTACACTGGCATGTAAACTGCAACATTTTAGACGTCCAACGTTTTTAAATTCACTACAATTGTTAAAACATTTTGTTTATTATATAATATTGCCGATTGCAATAACGAAACGACTATAAACACAAATATTCCGTTTTATGACTTACTTTTCGACGATCTCTGTCAGAACGCACTTCCGATCCCCTCTTCCAAATCGTCGGGATTGCTCCTGGCACTATTCGCCTGGAAGAACCTTCCACATACACTGCTCTTTGAAACGATTTATCGTCGAAATGTTCAGAGCAGACCCCAAAACGTCCAGTTGGGTTGAAATTTGCTCTATGTGTTCTGACAAATCTGACCCATTGATCTCGCACCTTGCCGGCTTGAGGAGAAAAGTGTAGCGAAATTCCTTTGCTGTTGGCTACATTGCTGCAATTTTGCACTACACACCTTTTGGGAGGCATGTTACGTTGTGGTTTTGATTTCCATCTAAAGAAAAAGTCTAAAAACTACGCGAAATTCCTAAAGATTGCTCTGACGCTGTGCACAACACAGGCTAAAAGTACCCGCGAGATTTCAAGTGTAGCGCGGGTGACGTCACTTCCTTTAGATCGTCGATCAGCGGCCTGGAACGCATTCGTTTAATGGCGGACATAAAATCCGTAACTTTAGAGACTAAAAAGTACATCTTCCCGTTCTCGTATGAGAATACGGTTTGGACAGATGAAAACATAGCAATTCTACTTTCGAAAAGGGTAATTTTTTTAAAATGTACAAATTTCATCGTTCTAGCACTTTAAATACGGGCCTCTGATTGGCTAAAAATGCTTTTTCCCGATTCTTTCCCGTAAAAGTTCCGATTTATTCCGATTTTTAATGATATTCCACGAGTTCATTGTCCAAACCATCATTCGGCCGATTTCCGTGGGAATCGTATGTGGGGAACCAATCGAAGTGTGTTCGGCGTACAGCCACATGGACATTCCACTCATTCCGCTGCGACGCCATGCTTTTCTCGTCTTTGTAAATCGAGAACTTTTACCTTGGTTTTGTCGATCTTTTGGCCTCTTTTAGTCAATTCTAGTCACTGCTACTGATCAGTCGAACATTTTATACATAGATGTAGATGTATTCGAGCTGAGTTAGCTAGAGTTGCGCTGAAGCCGAGATCGAGCGAACGCGTACGTGTTGACCTTTGCCTGCTGGTACGATGAACAAAATCACAAGGTGATAAATTCTGATATCAAATAGCCCTTACATGAACAGAGGCCGGCCCTTGGTTCTCGATAATTGCTTGTTTGGCCATTTATTCATCGTGGTATCTTCTGTGCAATGAGAATTTCGTAGGCTGGAATTATAAAGTGATGCAAATGCTCCGTCGCTAAGAATGTTCCCCCCTTGGGAATGGAGAAATCCAACTAGAAACTGATACAAGCGGATTTTGATATCCTGGACACTGTCGCCATAAATATGGACACTGTCGCCATGGCCAATGACGAACTAACTCTTTGAAGAACTAAACTTTGAACATACATTTTGTTATTGTTTTGTTGGCGGTAGAATAATGCGCGCTCGAGGTAGCATTTCCCGGCAAATATTGATTGCCTGTTGACTGATTCTAAGTGTGTTCGCTTTATTATAAATCGGCAGGAAATGTTGTTTGAAGTTCGATGTACTTCGACAAAAATTAACCTACATACTTAGTTGTTCGCATTTTGTTAGTTTTCTTGTACCCTTTACGTATTCTGTGTATACAACGCTTCGCCTTTATAACGTCAGCCGAGGGACTTCATTTGTCAGCATGTCTTATGCCGCTCCAATAGCACGACAATTTCAGTCATTAATGTCATCTACGATTGTAGCCAGATCTCGGCATTCCCATTCAGCGCAGTAAACAACTCGAAAAGTGAACTTCCCCACATACAAATCCCATAGAAACATATAATACAATGGATAATTCAATTGCAAAGCTTCTGACAAAGTCTTGATGTTTGGATTGCTGTAAATATTTTGTTCTTTTCGAAAAGCCATTTGAATTTGGCGCTTTACAGCTCTAAACCAATGAAATTGGTTTCTAAAATTTAATTATCACTTCGACATCGGATTTTACTAACGGCTCCCGTTGCCGCGGGCCTATTGTTCTTGCTACAGTTCTTATCAGGAGCGTTACTTAAATCAGACCTATTTTCTATGGAACGAAGTGTGATATGCAAACAAGCACGTGGAAATGTTCACATTTTGTAATTAGTCCTCATAGAAACAATTGTGATTTAAATAATTTAAATAATTGCCAACACAAAACCAGCATTCACTTCGGTCTTGGCTTGACGCTTGTTGCTTTGAACGCGACAACGTTATTTGAAATAAGTGTATACTGGTGGAGTCGCTTGCAACCAAACACAATCGCAAGCAGTACGTTCTTTCTCAATTTGAGCGTAGTTTTTTTTGTTTTGTTTTCTTTCTCATACTTAGTTTTATATATATATTTTTTGAATTGTATACACCTATTTCAAAAAACGTTGGCATCTGAAATCTGAATCTGAAATCTGAAATCTTATTATTATTGTGGGTATGAGTTGTGATAGATTTATCTTGTAATTACTGGAATATGCCTACACGATCACCTTTAGGCGAAGACCTGCGTTGGGGAATAGTGTGGCTACGAGTGTTTTTAGGTCACAGATTCAGATTTCAGATTTCAGATGCCAACGTTTTTTGAAATAGGTGTATATGTAAAGCGCACTTGGGCATTTCTGGAGAGTGCGCTATAAATAAATAAAATATTATTATTATTATTATTATTATTATTTTGTTGCGTCTCATTCATAGCTTTAGATGCATAAGCTACTGAACCCTTGTCTTGGTACAACAATGCAGCTCCCAGTCCCTGATTCTTGCCTTTGAGTTCTGTTTTCTCAAATAGGTTCCAATGCTCTTCAAATTTTCGGTAGTTTTCGCTGACGTTGCCATCGAACGATAGTTCTTTAGGTGCTGCCCACTGTATAGGCTAGATGCCATGCTTGTGAATTGTCTATAGACCACGTTCTGACACCATGTTATGTATGTTGTATATAGCTAATTGCATAATCATTATCGGGTTCAAAATCATAAATCATAGAAGCTGAGACCGCAAGGATGGATGGGAAATCAGTTCATGACCTGCATTACATGCAGATACATTCAATGTTCTCGTAGTTTTGAAGGTATATGAGCTATTTAACTAAGATCCTACAAGTCTGGATAAAAAGGTCGATCATTTGACGGTATCAGTATATTTGAGAGTTTTAATTTCCCAGAATTCCTTTTGGTCATAGCTTTCATGATTTTCAATCCGACAACGATTATGCAATTAGCTATACAGCTATTTCAAAAAAGGTTGGTGAAGGTTTTGTTGCATGTTGCATGTTGCATCTTGCATACCAAGCCCGAAATGTATTGTGGATCATATATAAATAATGTCAGCATGCACATACAGAAGAAAATATGCCGGCTCCGTATTGCGAAGATAATGTTTCGGACAATTCCCAGAGTCCATATTGTTGTGACCTTTCGCTGACTCCATTCACATCGCCCATAGTGCATTTCGGGCTTGGTATGCAACATGCAACATACAAGATGCAACAAACCCTTCACCAACCTTTTTTGAAATAGCTGTATATACGAGGCGGATAGTTGGGTGTAGCGTCTTTATTCTCTCATGTACTATAGACAACTGAACTAACAAACTCGTGTCCAGTTACTTATTAATGGTTGGGGTCATATGACATTGCGTCACATATTATAGTATGAACAACAACACTGCACAGTTTTTAATTACTCGGGCACTTCCGGAGGAAGCCCGAGTTATAAAATACGCTTTCTTGTTTTTATTTTATTTTTCGTAGGACACAGAATGCCAAGTATTTGATCGTATCAGTACACCAAATGCGAAGTATTTGATTGTATCGAGTTTCAAGATTACTCAGCAGATAAGGGAGCGAGCTACACTCCGGTCCCAAAACTCGCTGAAAACCGCTCTAATCGCTAAACAAACGACACACAGGACTCAAGTAGATATTTAATCTTAGTTTTGAAAGCAGTTTTAGATCTTCAAGCTATTAAAAGGTCAGGATTCTAGTTCATCGTTCGACGACTAGAAGTGGTAGAAGGACGCAGTCACGCCGTGGTTTCAAAAACCCGTTTAAAAGGTATCCGACAGTGCTGTATCGAGAGAGTTGCAGAAGAGAAATGATATTGTATCGAAGAAGCATGATTGACTGAAAATAGTGCTATTGAAGCCTTTGTAAGTTAAATATATTTAACAAAAACAAACGCGCCTTGAATTACAACGTAGGGCGTTATCAGAACCATCTGACCTATGCAACCTTAAGACGTACCGAGTACGTACTGATTCGAGATCTTTATCTATACTCACCGACACATAGTCTCCCCTCGTCACGCAACTGTCATTGCCATGACGTCATAAATGAAACCAGATGTCGGGGTTCAGATTACTGTTGGGGTGTCATCAGAAACAAATACAGACAATAACAGAGCTTCGGAGAGCTTATAAGCGATACGGAAAATACAAATATTACCAAAGATTCTGACTCTACATGACCTGTTGCCCGTGATCTATGGTCACCGACACATAGTCTCCCTCGTCACGCAACTGTCATTGTCATAATGCCCGAGTGTACGCTCATTGAGCGTCTTGCAATAACATCATATCAACGGCATTGATCATTACTAGTAATTACATATTAACATATTAATTTAACAATGTTCTGTATATAAGATCGTTGAACTCAACTTTGATGAAGTGGTGTTTATTTATTTATTTGACTTCGCCTAAATATATATGAAAACTTTAAGTATAATGCACCTATCAATGTTAAGCCCGAGGGGTTGGGACCCCGGGACGACGTGGGGATCGATTTTCTGTATCAAAGTAGCCGTACCACGGGACAAAATTTAAAAGCAAACTTCCCCACCCTGGGATCTAGAGTCAAATCATCAAAACATGGAAGAGTTCCACTGTTAAGAAAACTTTATTAAAACTTAGCTTAACCCTGCTTCAGCAAGTAAACAGCCACTTGTTTGGAATACATGTATGAATTAGTCCAACACAACTATCAAACATGATGCCAAGATGAGCATCCTTCACATGATATCCAGGAAACCAGGTATATAGAACAGAATTCTTCATTTGAATCTTTTCCCTTTCTTTCGCCACTGTGTTTCACTCTTTGTTTGCATTTCTCGTCTTTCTTTAATAAAGGCCCATCATGGTCCATTATGCTTTGCGCGCTTCGAATCCACCCGCATTTGTCGCAGTTGAAAATTATAATTTTACAATCTTGTTTAATCAAACGAAGTAATTGGCGATCATTCTAGTTTTTGTTTATCTTAATTATTTATTTATTTTTGTGACTCCAAGACCGATTCAAAACAAAACTAGACATCGCAGAGTGATTATTGAAACAATGTTTGGATGAAGTGTAAATAAGTTATGGGTTAATTACCTCTCGCATTGCTTTTTTCTCTTCACTGCGTGTATCAACTCACTTCGTTCTAAGTTCTAACGATCTCTAAACCCTTTGCAGTACTAGTACTGGATTGATAAATCCATATCTCTATGAATTATTGTGGTTATTTTGAAAACAAGACGACATAACCTTCCTCCAACAAGGTTTGTGAATTCAGAAGCGATGTCTCGTATTAATAAATCAGTGTTAGAGCCTTCGGTGATTATCTTAGCGGCCGGCACAGGGCGCATGCGCTGTAGAACCCAGTTGGCGATTTGAGGTCAACGACGACAAAGAACGGAGTGCATTTTTAGAGTCGGAGATTCCGCCACAGGAAGCCCGACTAATAAAAAAGTGTACCCAAATTAAAGATCGAATATTTTATTTTATGGTGAAAAAGCAAAATATGGTACCCAATTTAAGGATCTGGAGGTTCAAAAACCATACCCTATTCGAGGGCACATACCTATATAGCATATATATGGGAGTACCCCCCCCCCCCCCCCCCCCCCCCCCCCCCCCCCCGGGGTAAGCAGTTGGTAGCGTGACATGTGACGTTTTTGGTTAAAACGCTCAAATGACCACCTTAGACCGCTTGTTCGCTGCCGAACGAGAGGGATACCCATCGATTTTACTCCAGAGTCTAACACCTGTAGATAAACCTTTCCTGTGAATTGCATTTTAGATCAGATTTACATTCTACTTTTGAGAATTTTAATGTTACTGATTAGGTCACATTTTCACGTCGCCACAACGAGGGCAAAGTGTGGCTACTTTGAATTCAGCTATTGTACTTGGAATTTTTCAAAAATCAAAAACATTTAACATTTACACTCACGAAATATAGTTTAAATCTTGGAGTAAAGCACAGCTTCACATCATAATTTTTCTGGAAATGGCGCAAATGCAAAAACCTGTCATTTCGGTCCTGTCAAAGGGGCCATAATTGGTCCAGACCGGCAAACTCGAGTTTTAGACTGTACCAAAGCAAATAAAAGGTTTTTACAAAAGAGATGTCGCGTTTCAAAACATGGGTACCAAACCCTTTTCACCCGCAAAGAATAAACAAAATCTATTTTTTAACACCAAGTTGGTCGGACCGTTCTTAGGGGGACTTCCATTTAAGTTCCATGTAGAATTAATTAAAAATATTGATAAAAAGACAAGTATGAAATCCATATCGAACCTTAATTGATATTTCTCTGTGGAATAGTGTGGAATAACATTGTAAACTTCAAATTAGAATTCTAGATAAAGGATTACAGGGTCATCTGCGCAGCAACAACAAATAGAATGGCTAGAAATTACGAAAAACCAGTTTTCCCATTTTAGCTCTATATGGAAAATATCTACGTTATGTAATTTTGAGAGGACTTTTTCAGAATGGTTTATTTTCCAGATTTCTATGCGTCAAAGTCTTGGTTTTCCTTTTAAAAAAAGGTTTGCAAAAGATTCTGAGCAGCAACAGCAAATAGAATGGCTAGAAATTACGAAAAACCAGTTTTCCCATTACACATTTGCACATTTACACATTTACGAGGTGGACAACCTTTAGTTAATGACATTGACTGTATATTTAAGAGTAAAAAAAGGAATTGTTCGATGGCAACTGCCGTAAACCTTCGAAAACAATCTTGCAACATTTTTTTTCTGGAAACTTCGTTGGTAATAAATTAATTTCAAACTGAGTGGGCATTGATATTAAGCTTGTGAAATTTGGTATCAATGTTTGTTCTAGCTTAATTGCTTTATTTAATTTTGTTCCTGAAATATAATGGTTGTTGAAATCAAGAGGAAACATAAAAACACTGATACGCGCAAACACAATAAAGAATCAAATGAATCACGAATCCATGAAGACTTGTTTTCTGACAGCAAATTACTGATTTAATCGTGAAAATAAAATACATTTATGGACAGTAATCTGATCCGGGTAGCAAAGGGGTTACACGTGACGCGTGATTTGGCCCAAAAATGGCGCGTGAATCGTGAAAAATTATGAAGTGTTTTTCACGATTCACGCGCCATTTTTGGGCCAAATCACGCGTCACGTGTAACCCCTTTGCTACCCGGATCAGATTACTGTAACCATAAACGTATTTTATTTTCACGATTAAATAATTTGTTGCCAGAAAACAAGTCTTCATGGATTCGTGATTCATTTGATTCTCTTTTGTTCGTGAAAAAATGGCACGTGAAGCGTGATCACAACCCCCCCTTTGCTACCCTAAGAATAATGTGATATATTTCTAAAATATCATTCGTTGTTGCCTGATTGTTGATATTGTTTCAGATTATCAGTGGAACCATAGTTCTCAAGTACCTCTGTTAAGCCGGCAGGGTTGGCATAAATTGCGATTTCTGTAATATCTGTTTGCAATTTAAACCCATGAAATTGATTTTTGTTGGGAGGATGCCTAAATGTCCCAGCGTGAAAACGTTCGAGATCACAATAAATTATTTTAATTAAAAAAATGTTCAGTTTGCGCAGTGACAACTGAACATTAGCATTTCGTAATGAAACGCGAGTTAGATCTTGAATTGTCGAAAATGGACTTTTTCCAAACAGCATGACCTTCACAATTTTGTTCTAGTGTCATTATGTTCATTTTCCCGCATTGCTATCGCACGTTAATTCTCTCTCGTTTACTAAGCATTAGAACGCCGATTTCTAAGCCATGGATTTAATCGACCGAATTATTGCTTCAAACTGATTCGGCTACCAATCTTTCGACAACTGTTCAATTCAAGCTGGATAAAATCACTAGGGATATTGAATGGCAACACCCATCTACTTATCATAACACTGAGAATAGTAAAGTGTCCATAACCTTCTGAAACACTAATAACGACGATAGTAGTTACTGGCTCTCCATCATGTCAAAGATGCTGAGCTAAAAGTGTTACTGGATCAATGCCAAGGGTCTTTACATCCAAGGAGAAGTGCCAGTGAGGAGAGCTAAGTGCAAACCGTTATTTCAGGTGCGGAAAATCGTAGTGGACGGTACAGGTGGAGTTTGGAGATGATCCGACTGGATTTTTAATCAATTAAGTGCATCTAACATTTACAGCCTTCCAAGAACTGCCGTGTAGTGACTTTCACCTGCAAACTGTTATTTACCAATGTTCATTTGGTGTCAATCGTTTTCGATGGCGACGTCTCATACTGCCGGATGACCACATCAGTGTTCTTCCGAGTCAAACTCTCAGACCAGATGAGATAGATAGATCTTGGTCGTTTATTGAATATTAAGTTGGAAAAAAAAACACAGAAAACACTCTGTATTGTATCAACAGAATTACAGATCATTAAAAAAAAAATGCTCAGGAAATTGTAATTAGTCCGGCAAAAGAAGACAGCGTTAAACAACAAAGTTTTACACAAAAAGGTGTAAAGATCACGAACGCACAAGACGGTCAGTAGTAAGTACAATGGTTTCAAACAGCACTGGAGACTGGACGTTATCGAGTGTCGTCGTCATGGGATGTTGGCTGAGTATCGTCATCTTCATTGGAGTCTTTGGTAACATCCTTGTCATTATTGTAAGCGTACAAGGAACAAGAGTAAGGACGCGAGGCAAGAGTCTGATAGTGTCCATGGCTTGTGCCGATATGTTGGAGTCTCTCAACATGATATTTATGCTCATTACTGCCGCGTCGTACGGAGAGTGGATCTTTGGAGATGTGATGTGCACGTTACATGGATTTGTGTCAGTAGAATTTGTCGTTACTTCAATGTACAGTTTGATGGCGATAAGCGTGAACCGTTACTTCATGGTGGTCAAGTCCAACCTATACAAAAAGGTATTCACCAAACTAAATCTTATCATCATGATAACCTTCATCTGGGTTTCCTCGCTTGTTATTGCGACGCCACCCCTTCTTGGATGGTCCAAGTATGAATTCCAGTCCAACAAAGCTACGTGCATGTTCTACTTCAGCACTTCCATGGCTTATTCAATCTCCTTGATGGCACTTTCTGTCCCGGGCCCCTTGGCTGTTATCATATTCTGTTGCTACAAGATCTTCATCCAAGTACGACAACACCAGAACCGTGTCCAAGCGATAGGGCTGACCAGCGGCAACGTCAACGTTGAGGAAATACGAATCACCAAGACACTCATCATCATCATCGTGGCGTATTTAGTTTGCTTCATTCCACCAGCGACTGTTAACTTGATAGAGATGGTTCTTCCAACTTACAAAATCCCGTTTTGGGTCGATGTTGTCTCCATGAATTTGCTCTTCACAAATCACGCGAACAATCCAGTCATCTATGGGTTTTTCAACAGACAATACCGTCAGGCTTTCAAAGGGTTGTTGTTTGATCTGTTGCCTGGAAACTATTACAGCTCAAGTGGAGAGTCTCAGGTGCCAGATACTCAGATGAGCAGTGCAGTAAGAAGTACAAGACCAGCTAAAGCGGTTGGCACATAGAGAAGGTGCACGTGCCCTCGCGAAGTTGTAACTGCTTTATAGTCAACAACTTGTCAGGATATCACCTCAGAGAAGCTGAGTATGAAATCCAATTCAGAATGTCATTCGTAAACAGAGAAAAAGACAACAACAACAACAGCAGCAATTTACAACAACAATAGTCAACAGCACAAGTGATTATACGGAGAGAGTCGATCAAGTGAAGATAATGATTAAAATAATAATAATAATAATAATAATAATAATAATAATAATAATAATAATAATAATAATAATAATAATAATAATAAAAAGATAATGATTATATCGCAATGATAGAGAAGAGTATACATTAGATAATTGATGATTCAGTATGATAAAAAAAATGTAATGCAAGATAACATTAAAGAAGACGATAAACTTAGAACGTCGGTCTTAATGAAGAATATAATCAAGAAACCTGAAGATGATGAAACAGCTAAAAGTAAAGATACATCAGTTCGTTAATTTACCGGACGATCCATGAATCGAAGGTGATCAAAACGAGATGTGGTGATACCATGAATTTGGAAGTGATGATTATCACAAAACATGAATTACATGATGACCAAGAATGATAATCATGATGATAGTGATAGTGAGCAGCAGCAGCAAACATGTCTAAGAACGAAACTCAAAGTTGTCGTGATTTTTATCAAGCTATTCAAGCCTTCAAGACCAATTTATAATGATAATGATGATGATAATGATAATGATAATGATAATGATAATGATAATGATAATGATAATGATAACGATAATGATAATGATAATGATAATGATGATATACATTGAAACAGACCAAACATGGTCAAACTTGAACGAACCAAGACATTAAAATATAAACAGATACAATGTACAGTGCGTGGCCATAATAAATCCCTTATTCGATGGTTAGACGGCCGGATGAATACGCGCGCGTTTCACGAGTTCCTACCGACTCGGACAAACCGCACTACTGACAGACGCAAGTCCTGCAATATCCGCGCGCGTATTATCGATCTGTCCAACCATCGCATAAGTTGTATCTATTTCGCAATAAAGATATACTATTGACATAAACATGTGCACACACGGATGATTAGTGACAGGAACAATCCTCCTTTTGTGTCCAGCTCAGCTGACGTCCAGTGCCGATATTTTTTGTTAACTTCAACATGGCACTTCTCTAATATTTGTGTCTGTCTTACACGAGTGGCACATACTTTGTAAGATCTCCTAATTGAATCCACTAACTTTTCAGTTCAAAGCAAATGTAAGTACACACGGGAGGAAATGAAATCACCAATTTTATTGGGCTGATTGACATCACCGATTCACCATCCAATTAATTTGTTTTTTTCTCCTCAGTATCTTTTCATTTTAATTGAAATATCACAGTTTATATTTGAAAACTTCAGTTGTATCTGTACGTTTGTAGACAAACGTTTAGGAATCACAGCTATTCTGCCTGCCGGGTACATGTGAAATGGACTCGATCGCTCATTAATATTCGTGAAGAAGAAGAAAAGAAAAAAAAGAAGGAATTTTTTTTTCCGTGAAGACGATTGATACGTGGTGTGAAATGCCATGTACATGTTGATTAATATTATTTTCAAAACCAACAGTGAAAAATGTATTAAATTTAAAGCACCTGCAAATAAATTCACAATCGGACAATATCAAGAACTAAAAGACAGGTGGAGATCGACGGCAAACAACTGGAAGCTTTATTCAAATACAACGCTACAGTGTCCAATAGATTCATCACAAATTCGGAAACCGCAAACACATCTGAAGCAAATATTTATTGATTATCATTTGTCTGCTTTCGATAATAAGCATTGGTCGACCCTTAATTTCTTTAGGCATCATCAATGGCTTCACCGCCAACAGATACTGGCTTTATAGCGTTTGCGGTGATCGTGGAGGAGACCAGATCTCACCGACATCAGATAACACTCCTAATCAATCAATTATACGCAGCAAGTAGTATGCAACCACTCAATTTGCAAAAGTCAGCTTCACGTTGAGTGTCCATTCGAACTGATTATAATTAGTTAGAGAAACTGCTTTGAGATAACAAGATTATATCAAGATCATCCACCACAAGACGTCGTTGACCAAGGCGACAAAAACGGCGCAGGAACTGAAGTTCAACAATGGTTTCAAACAGCACTGGAGACTGGACGTTATCGAGCGTCATCGTCATGGGATGTTGGCTGAGTATCATCATCTTCATTGGAGTCTTTGGTAACATCCTTGTCATTATTGTAAGCGTACAAGGAACAAGAGTAAGGACGCGAGGCAAGAGTCTGATAGTGTCCATGGCTTGTGCCGATATGTTGGAGTCTCTCAACATGATATGTGTGCTCATTACTGCCACGTCTTACGGAGAGTGGATCTTTGGAGATATGATGTGCACGTTGCATGGATTTGTGACAACCCAGTTTGTCGTTACTTCAATGTACAGTTTGATGGCGATAAGCGTGAACCGTTACTTCATGGTGGTCAAGTCCAATCACTACAAAAAGGTCTTCAGTGACAGAAATCTAACGATGATGATAACTTTTATCTGGATTTTCCCATTAGTTTTTGCAGTTCCACCTCTTCTCGGATGGTCCAAGTATGAGTTTCAGTCCAACAAAGCGACTTGTATTTTTTACTTCAGTACATCGATGAGTTATGCCATTTCTGTAATGGCATTTTGTGTGCCACTTCCACTAAGTATTATTGTATTCTGTTGCTACAAGATCTTCGTTCAAGTACGACAACACAAGACGCGCGTGCAAGCGATAGGAACGAGCAGCAACATCAACGTCGGAGAAATACGAATAACCAAGACACTCATCATCATCATCGTGGCGTATTTAGTTTGCTTCATTCCACCGGCGGTTGCCAACTTAATTGAGATGGGTCTGCCCAACTACAGAATCCCATTTTGGGTTGATGTTATTTCAATGAACTTGATTTTCACAAACCACGCGAACAATCCAGTCATCTATGGATTTTTCAATCGACAATATCGTCAGGCATTTAAAGAACTGCTTTGTAGACTTTTGCCTGGAAAAAGTTTCATTAGCACAAGTGGAGACTCTGTGCCAAATACTCAAATGAGTAATGCAATACGAAGTGCAAGATTAGTGAAAAGATGCAACATCGAGAAAGATGATGGAAGTTCCAATCCTTCTGGTTTCCTGTCGGCACCGACACGGATGTCGCGAAAAATAATTCCATAAACTTAGAAAATTAATGCCATCAGATTTGTTATTTTAAAATGAACTAGAAAATAAATCTCGAATTGCGGAACTGTACTTGAGAATAATTTTCATGCCAAGACAATAACGTGAGGTCAATATGTGTGAGGATATTGTTTTTAGTCAACCGCGCGGACCATAAAAAGACGATGTCTTTAATTTCGTGAAAGGCGGCACAAATGTAGTGAAAACACGGAAAATGAAACAATTATGAAAACAATAGAAAACAAAACACTTTATTCGAACTTCGTCGTCGTCCTCGACGTCGCCGTCGTTCAGGATCGATAGACAAAATATATACATTGAGTCAACAAAGCAAGAATCAGAATTGTTTAGCAGAGATCAAAATTATAACATGTCATATTTCAAGATACTGTATTCCACTAATGCATAATTAGAAAATATATTTTAAAAATTGTAGCCAACACAGACATATCTCAGTTGGGAATTGCGGTTCAGTCTCTGAAGAGCTTTTCAAGTAATACAGCGGGAAATAGACGTCTGAATACTGTAGCAACACAGAGGTATCTGTGCATTTTAGTATTTGAAAAGCTTATTCCAGAAAAGTAACGCACAGAAGATCGTTTGAATACTCAGTAACAATAATAGAATATATAGTTCAATTCTATCTTCTCTCATTCCGATGTTCTAGATACATTCTAATTTTCTAGAATAGCTGGACGATCATACATCAGTTAGTCATGTTGCTACAACAAAAACAGCAGTCTGTCGCGCGAAGAAGAAGAACTGAAGAAACAACGGCCGGGAAGCAAGATCGCCGAATTCAGTTCTGTATCTCCACTTCCGATCTGTCAAGTAAAACAATCCAGTATGTTCAACTGTATCTCTAATCGTTTTCCAAGTGTCATTGTATTTAACTTTCTCATGCAATACTTATGCTGTATCATGCATTTCGTTTTCCTGACACTTTGTAAGCATCTTGGGCGTTAAGTGACACGACTTGAGTGACTGAAACAGAATGAGTCCTGTCGAAATTATCAGTTGCACTATACTCGATACCAGAAACCATCGAGGATCAAAATTTAGATCCTCAGAATTGCACTCACCGCTAAATACGGTTTTCCCATTTGAGGCGTTTTGCTGTTTTAAAAGTGAGAGCATTATTTCTACACCACACACAATTTTTTTTTTGTGTGCAAAATTCCGTACGTGTTTTGATCAAGACTATCAATTAACCATTTAAAAAAAAGACAAGACGCGTCGACGCTCAATGAGCGTACACTCGGGCTTATGACAAGGACAATATCAGTTGCGTGAGGAGAGACCTGACAATGACTGACAGTTGCGTGACGAGGGAGACTATGTATATACATGTATGTGTCGAGTTCATTTGATTTGCCTTTGACTTTGAGTTCATTTGATTACCTTTTGACTTTGAGTTCAATTGATTTGATTTTGATGAGTTCGTGTAAAGGCCCCCTCTCTAGCTTCAGATCCCGAAACGTCGAGTTTGGAATCGAGTTCGGGTTCGAGTTACGGTTCGAACGTCGAATAAAACAAGACGCTCAATGAGCGTACACTCGGGCTTATGAAAAGGACAATGTCAGTTGCGTGAGGAGAGACCTGACAATGACTGACAGTTGCGTGACGAGGGAGACTATATGTCTGCCAGATGAAGGGCTATACGATCTCGATTTACGAACATTGACCTTACTTGCCTTAAATGCTTTGATGTAGTTTTGAAGTACGAATTTTACGATTCCTTTTCCTTCTGAATTTTTCAAACGTGGAATAAAATAAACATCCATCATGAGTTACTGAAAATAACTCGACTGGCTCGACTGTTTGCATGACTTCTGTACATATAGCTTTCTGTCAATAGATGGAGTTATACATGACTGTTGTACGGCGTTGGTCGTGAGTTTAATTATAACAAGAGTCCGCGGAGATCTTTATCTATGAGTCAGACACAAGTCTCCCTCGTCATTGAGCGTCTTCTTCTGTAATAGATCCCTAAAATCTAAGGACGTTTTGATTTCGATTGTATTTTTGCCGTTCACTGACCTGTTTTGAGCGTGGAAATTCGGTTTTAAGAAATAGCAAAATTACACTCCTTTACTCTTAGCGTAAAGTTGCGTAAAGATATTCGAGAAGCTTTACGCTGGCGATTTAAAGACGCGTAAAGACGCGTAAAGCTGTGCTGTCGTAAAGCCAGCGTAAAGACATCGTAAAGACAACGTGATTTTCATCTTTACTTGAACGAGTAAAGATGCCGTAAAGATGTCTTAAATGGTTAATTTATACAACTTTAAGCAAAGCGTAATGTCATGTATATATGGCATGTAAATTCGCCTAAAGGTATCGTAAAGACAGTGTAATCAAATTCTTTATTGTTTTACGTAAAGATGTCGAAAAGCTGTCTTTAAAGACATTTTGTAAAATCGGCTTGTTTTAGTGCCATGGTCCGATATTAATATACATGTCTATACTTATAATCAGTTTTAGTTTATTTTGTTATATATTAATTGGATCTGTGCGTGTATCAAACACATTTGGGGCTCTGGCTTTATTTAGCATGGGAGGGTTACTTTGTAATTACTGCGGTTCTATATGACGCTAAAATATCGCTAATATATATAACTGTATATTTACTAACAAAGGACAACGCATCAGTGCAGTTTTCAAACCTGAGTCACGTTTCTTCTCTGTTACAGCTGATGCAAAATATATCTATCATTCTGAGCCACTGTTTATTTCGAGTTGTATGGCAACTACATGTACACCTTTTAAATTACAAAATACACACAAAACCTAATGCATTTTTCTTAATGCAAAATTGAATAACGACTTCTCTATTAATTAAGATGTGCTCAATTTGGTCTAACTTCAGGTGTTGTGTGCTAAAAGTTACACAACATGAAATGTCCTTGCTTGACAATAAATTAAAGAAAAAAAACATATATACAAATTTATGTACATTTAACACTTTTAATTAGCAAAATGTACGTAATATTGGAGTAACAACAAGCTTTCTTGATTCACTTTTCTGGATATACGCAGCAGCAAACTTGCAGTAGACTCTTTGGATCGGCAAAAACGTTGCTGGGCCTGGTGAGTCAAATATGTTCGACTGCCATAGTTCAACAGGTCTACGAAAAGTGTTATTCTGCGCGTCCTCGCTGTACCATTGAATGCAAGCAAAAATGTGCTGCTGTTTTACATCATCATCGGTTGAAAGACAATTCGTGAAGTAAAACTTAACTTCACCTGGTCTAATTGGAGCTGTGGGGTCTACTTCACCATCATCACCAACCCATGAAGCCATTACTCGTGCAGATCGTAGTGAACGAGACTCCAGTTTAGAACCAAACTTTTCTCCAGCGAGAGTAACACGTTGGTATCTTCTAGCTGTTTCGCTAACCATGTTGGCATTCAAATGTTTCTCTGGATACATATGCTGGTAGGTCTGGCAGAGTAGGTGGCGGTCATCTTGATCAAACTGCATGAGTTTATAAGACAATGGTAGTATTACTTGATCTGTATCTGACCATTTAATATTACTGAGGATGGTGCAAACCGAAATTCGAAGTAGCGCAGGAGAACAAACTGTCACAGTTTCTACTGCGGGCATGGTTTGTGTCTGTTTTTTATAGCTGTTAAAAAACGACAGCATGCTGTCACTGAACTCTTCGGGGAGAGACACATTCCAAACAAATCGTGATGACAAAAATTTCCTCATAATCTGTATCTCAACAGAGCGGTTGTTTGTTTTGGTAGTTCCTAAGATGCCATTGTATCGTTCGAAGGCAAAGCACCAAAAGCTGTAAATGGGGCCATAATCCTCTATACAATCTTTTAAGTGGCAATGTAGATGCATGTTCACCCTAACAGCCTTTTTACCATAAAGTTTCTCGAACTCACGACAAAATTTCAGCAGCAGAATATCTGCCTTGATCAGATTGGTACTTGTTAGAATGGGTACTGCTAGAAATCGACATGCCATTACAAATGTGTTCCAACAGTTCAAATGATTATTAGGCAACAAGCCATCAAGGGCATAAGTAGAGTAAATGGTAGTCCAATGTTTCCACTGGCTTGCTTTATAGTGTCCGTGGTTTGAGGAAATTTTGTGAGGTAACCTGCCAAGTCCTGTTCCTACTTCCATTTCCTTAATTCTCTCTTCTACAATTTTGAGATTCCGTTTAGTGAGAATTTCCTCTTCGAGCCAAAGCTGAAACATCCTTTTAGCGGTGCCAAGAAAAAGATTGTGCATAGGGTCAATAACTGTAAAGCGAACAGCATCAAAATACTCAAGTTCATTGAGGACACTGTAGTAACACCCATACTGAGTTGCAAGCTTTCCGGCTGTAGTTTTGTTCTTTGCCTTTCGTACTTTATCCGCGTGACGTCTGTGAGTAGTGTAATTAGTTCTTGGTGGCCAGTTGTTCCTGTCAAATCCTGAGAAGTCTCTACCCGTTCTAACAGATCCAGGAAAGGCTTTAAAACATTTTGAACATGCTCTTTCTGCTGAATGGCCTTTGAATCCGCAAAGCTTACGGGCGGCAGGGATATCTGACGCAGCTAACAGTATTGCTCCTTTGTAAACCAAAGGAATGACACTCAAACTTGTGTGCAACCGTACTCCAGTCCATAACTTTTTCATCTCGTCAACCATGGGAGACAAAAAAGAATTTATAGATTTGGGCATGGTATCCATGTCGGGGATTATTCCCACTAAAATTACGTTTTCCCATTTAAAACGTTCTTCTCTGGGAAGATTTAACAGTGCTAAATATATAACACCAAGGGATACATCACTCCTTCTTTTAAACGGTTGAAACCAGTCCACATTTATAGCAAAGGCTAGGCTTCTTGGTTTGTTCAGGAAGTCTGTACCATTGTACGTTGGAAATCCTTCCACACTTTGCCGTCATACACATCACAGAAAGTGCCTTCTTCTACTTCTCTCATCCGCCAATGCTCACATTTCTCTGCAATGCCTTGCCTCTTTAGCATTGTCTCAACTTGGTTAATTACACTGTTAAAACAATATACCTTAAGTGGATAAAAACATACTTTTCCATCGGACAACACAACTTTCTTTGCTAACTTGGTTCCACATTCTTTTGCTAACTTTCCTTTTTTATATGGTTTATGTGTACAACATCTAATTTCAGTTCTTCCTCCAATTAGTTGGGTACAAGAACCTGGGTTGTACAGTGTTGAGCATTTTGGGCAGACAACATATTTCACAAAATCATCTCTGTCAAAGTGAGCAAGTTGCCGTAGCATATAAATCGACGAGGGAAACATACCACACAGCTCAATCAGATACTGGCAGTTACATGTGGTCCCAATTAAATGGAGAAACTGAAGGTGAAATCGTAGAAGCCATTCCAACCCATTATCACTAATCTTGCAATTTGTCTGCCATAGAAGTATGAAGAAGGCAAACCACTGTAAAAGAGAAGTTAATTTCTTTATGAGTGAAGATGGTGCACATGGATCTGGGAGAGGCTGCTCAGTTTCAAAGTCCTGAAGGATATCCGCCATTTTTTCACCCCAGAACTCAGGTTCTTCTTCCAAGTTGCCTGTCATGCCATCAATCTAAAGATCAGATAGGAAACATGAAAATTGAGGAACAAATAACCCTCATTTAACCATGGGTTCAGGCCCTGAGGGGCAGGGAAATTAACAAAATAGTATTCTTATAAGTACACATACCATGGCACTGAGGGATATTAGTGATTAAATGTCGCGAAGCCGAGGGAGGGTTAGTGGAAGTTACTGACTCTCCCGAGGCTGAGGGGGCATTTAATCACTAATATCCCGAAGATGCCATGGTATTAGTTTGTAATACCATAATCACCGAGGAAATGAACAAAAATACAGGTTTGAGTTAACCGGCGCAAAGGTGAATATATTATAGTGTTTTGTGAAAGAGTCTTGATTAGACTGTACTCTGGGGGATACTTCAAGTTGCTCATCTTTGTTTCATTTACACAATGAAAGAGTATAAATTAGTAAGTAGAGTACCTGAAGGTACACAGATCAGAAATGGAGGAAGGTCGGTTTGCGCCGCCGAAGTAGAGCATACTGAAAATCAGAGAAAATTGCCGAATAATATAATACTTCATTGTGTGAAAAATAAAGAAAATAAGTGACATAGAATATCCTTTGCGTTGGTCTTTTGTAGATTTCCTTCTGTTTGGATATTCAGAACATCGTTAACGCATGCACAATTAAGCACAACAATTGTCCCACACGTCTTGAATGCTCGAGTCACTGTAAGTAGAGGGCGATTTTAAAATTAATTTACTCTTCGGTTTGCTCATGGGTCCCAATGATTATGTGTAAACCTGATGTATATGAGGGACTGACTTGCATCCTCATGCATAGTAATGATGAGGGATATTTAGTCATGAGCGATGCTTGACTTAGAGCTTTCGCAAGGGATATTCGATGTTAAATGTCCCTCGTGGAACAATGAAAACCGAGGTGATCATGGTATTCAATAGGATATTTTTCAATAGGATTCATTGAGCAGTGATTTAACAGCATAATTTGTTACCGGAAGTGGGGACAATAGCAGGGATTTATACGGGACTTTTAACATACTACTTGACCCGAGCAGGGTTTTTAACACCGGCTAAATGTTAAATGTCCCAGGGGGGTTGAGGGGGGGGGGGGGGGGGTCCCAGGGGGGTTGGGGGGGGGGGGGGGGGGTCAGGGGGGGGTGGTGGTGGCATGGAGGTGAGGGGGGGGGGGGGGGGGGGGGGGTTGAGGTTTCAATTGACTGATGCATTATTATTTTGCACATAAGCTAGGTTACCATTTATATTTCTAAATGAAAATTAATTATTTTATTTTTATTTTATAAGCTTCAACATACGACAAACACACAGAGTATTATTTCATAAATGAGAGCAACCAGTTTTTCCTTTGCACTTTTTTAGGATTAAAAGGCCTGTATAAATCCTTGCTATTGTCCCCACTTCCGGTAACAAATTATGCTGTTAAATCACTGCTCAATGAATCCTATTGAAGAATATCCTATTGAAAAATATTTTGTTAATTTACCTGCCCCTCAGGGCCTGAACCCATGGTTAAATGAGGGTTAAATTCTAGCTATGCCCCAGCAGTCAGGGGGCTGGGATTTGACTGATGCATAATATATCATTATTGCACATGTAAATTAATGTACATATATATTAATTAGCAAATTACCCACAATACAGCCTTTTGCAAAAATTCTGTCGTGACCAAGTATATAAGTATATAAGTATATCACTATATACCCGAAGATTTATACTATCAAATGAATGTGAAAATAACGTTTGTGTGTAGATTGTATCGTATTCATGACTCTCCAATCCACACTTGTACAGTCAACCATCTTGAAATGCGTGTACGGGTAGCGTTCGGGCATGCAGGACTCACACGGGTATATAGTGATATAGTGATAATAATACTTATATATACTTATATACTTGGTCGCGACAGAATTTTTGCAAAAGGCTGTATACCCACACAATATAAAAAATAAATATAATTTAATATAACTAATAAAATAATTACCCACAATAAAAAATGATTGTATTGTATAAATATAAAGCTTTTCTTGTATGTTTGCTCAGAAACATACTTTGTACAATTTAAACAATGAAGAATCCAACCTACAAAGACACCCTATTAAATATAAAGCTGTCTTTGTGTGTGTATTTATCACGAGACAGTTATTTAAATATTTAAATATACCCGTATGTCATGGATATAATTAGCCTGCATAGACCACCAGCTACGCAGGCTAAACAAAGGTTTTCATTCTCAACATACACATCCATACATTCCCATGGCAAACTCACCTTGTCATCTATTGTAGAGTCCAAAAGGGTTTGTGAAGTTTCAGTATTGTGTTCAGTTTCAAACTCAAAGTGGCTGTTTTCTGAGATATTAAACGACGGTTCTAAAAATGGATGATATCAACTGTTTACTACAATAAGTTCAGTTATCACAAATGATCGACTGTAAGCTTTAGCATGTAGTTAAGCTTACATAACAGTACTAATTATTCCAAGGGGGGGTACTCCCATATATTGACTATACGGGGATGTGCTGCTGGACAGGGTATGGTTTTTGGCCTCTCTGTCCTGAACAGGGTATATAATTTTATGTGAGTCTGTCCTAAACAGGGTATGGTTATGCACGATTGTCGTTGTTAAATATGGTTTTATCCGGTATTTAACCATCCGAGGATCATAATTTATTGCGATTGCCAATTAAACGAGTTAAAATTGTGTCTAAACAGGGTCCTAAAATAGAGGTTGTTGTCCTAAACAGGGTATATATTTTAGTGTTTTTTTTTCTGTCCTAAACAGGGTCAGGGTTTCAAACCCCCAGCGGCACCCCTATACCCAAACATGAGTCAAGTCCCCCCCCCCCCCCCCCCCGGGGGTAATTACTACACTTAAAGCTAAAATCATTATGTAGGAGAGTTTTGGCTCGTGACTCTGAGCAAATTATTTCATATAAAGCTTTCGCTTCAAGTACTGATCAAACTCAACTGGAACTTCTACTGTAGTATTCTATTTTCACAACTATCATCACTATTATTATATTAATAAACCAGTTTTTAAAGCTGTTCATAATGTTGTGCTTAAATATTTAGGTTTCATTCATTCATCATTCATTGTTTCATTCATTCATTCATTCATTCATTCATTCATTCATTCATTCATTCATTCATTCATTCATTCATTCATTCAGTAGTGTCTTAATAGATAAGACTTACCTGCTGTCACTACTGCAGCTTGTCTCAAAAGGGTCCGGTATACCAAAGAACGATTCTTCATTGGATGTTTTCCAGGTATCCGTTGATTGATTATAATATTCCCTTCTGTGCTTAAAATACGTTGTTTTACTAAGACTTTCACCACAGTGTCCACAGACAAAACGGGGATGCGTCGATGTTCTAGTTGCTTTATTATTACTCATCTAAATGTAGCTTCACGACTTCTATAAAAGCAGCTTGATTCAATAACCAAAAACGACTAGGCGTTCCTAGCTCCACAGGGAGCCCGCTTTAACATGAATGAGAAAAGCGTCTAAAAGTAACAAACCAAACTGCATAAACAATGACAAACAATAAGAAAAACACTAGAATAATACCATTTGATAATTTTCTGCGTATTACAAGGAAATATAATTGTGCAGAGCCCGCAATTCAATCTGCTGACCAGATAATTAAATTAATACCTGAAAATACGTGTTAATAAGCAGGATCTCGATTGGGTCTTCATTTTTTTGTATTAATCTACATATCAAAATGTATCTATCCCGCAAATGTCATGATTCTATCACAAATTTAAATAATTTTAGGCTTTCGGTCTCCGAACAATCGACGAACAATCTACGAACAATCACCGAAATAGAAATTCGGGTCTTCCAGGTGATCACATGATCGCAATAGCCAATGAAATCTACTCACGCACGTGCGAATTTTCTCTAGAAGCACTGTAAGCGACTGTAAGCCGATCATTCGACAAGACGGTGAGAAGCGCGTAGTTCAAATGGCGGATGAAATTACTCTCTCCGATAAATATGTTTTTTTGCTGCTGCAAAACAGCATACAAGAAACTAGTGCCTTTCGTAAAGAAATAGCCACAAAAGAGAAATCACAAGACTCTCGAATCAACCAGCTTATAGAAAAGCTTGAGGAGATTGGTGACAAGATCGAAGGTGCTTCGTCAAAAGGCAAAGCGAAGAAAATCTCAAGAACTGAACAATCGATACCGAAGCGATGTAGAGTAAGTAGCATTACAGTAAATGATTGGTTTGTTTTCGAACGCCAATTTGTATCGGTATGTAGTATACACAGCTAAATTAGAGTTGATTTTCTTCAGTTTTCATGTTTTGGCGCCAAAAACAACAACAGATCAAGCTTATCCGTTTTGCTTCGAGTCAGTCGGAAAACTAAGACCCCCAAAACTAAGAAATTATAAAATGTCCAAATCAGGCAAATCCAATCAGGGAATCCAATGTTCTGCAGTTTTCAGTTCAAATCATTTGGCCAAAAAGTTTTTTTTTCCTACGGCAGCGACAAAGCACCCGCCATCTTTGACACAGGTAACCCAAACATACGCGGTTTAAACATCAAGAAGATGGATCAGAGAACTGTAAATATGTGGGTCTTTTTTAATTCATTTGAAATGCATTTGTTTCACGACCCTCGGGATTTTGACCAAAATGTCAAGCTCTTGATCAAATCCCCACTCCTCCCCACTCCCCCCCCCCCCCCCCCCCCCCACGGGGTAACGATCTATTATTACTACTTAAAAGTCATTATTGACAAATAATTATGTCTACTTTATTAAAGCTTGATTTCCGACAACACTACAAACTGAAGCTGGAAAACGCCACAGACTTCAGTGGATTTGTCTTCAGTGAAGGGTAAATTTCAAAGCTGTAATTTAAGTTATTATTTATTGTCTAATATCCAAAGTTTTATCATTCTCTGACCCTAGCTAGTTCTTGTAGCTGAGTGTTTGATAACCCAGTGCTCAAATTCCGTTTTGTTTGGTGGTATTTTAAAACTTCTGTTTTACTATTCTTTCAAAGGGTGTCGAGCAGAAAAAATAAAGACATTTTCACAAGAGTGGCTGAGGGTGTAATTAATGACTATGGTGGGAAGTGCCCGTGGTCAAATGCCCAGTTAAGAGGTAAGAATACTATAAATGGTGACAACTTTTTATCCTTTTTTGCATTTGATTACGGGTATTAATTTTTGATTATTTATTAAAACATTATTCTCTTGTTGTTATTATTATAAATTATTACTATTATTATTACTATTATTCATTATTATTATTATTACTACTATTATTATTATTATTATTATTATTATTATTATATCTTAATTTATTTATCTTCATCTTTTATATATATATATGATATATATTGCTTATACTACAGTCATTTGCAAAAATTCTGGCCGCCCCGATATATCAATATATCGGGTGCATTATGGGTAATTAAATAATACAATTTTGAGTTTCCTAACTTATTAAATGAAGCAAAATACAAACGTCAGACTAAAATAAACATCATACTAATTATTTCTACCAACTTTGCTGGCGTTAACCCGCTTTAAGGGGAATTTTCGATTATTTAATTACCCATAATGCACCCGATATATTGATATATCGTGGCGGCCAGAATTTTTGCAAATGACTGTATATTATTCATATTTATTGTTTGTATTTTAATATCATTAGTTAATTGTTATTGAACAATCCAAGCGATCATTTTAAATTTTGTAAATTATAAGGATTTTTATCTATTTTTCTATCTCTTATTTGTAATTTGTTTTGAGGAATAAAGTTATTATATTATTATTATTATTATCTGATTATTACTATTTAAATATTTATTCTCTCAGAATGTAACAAAATTTATTTTCCTCCCATACAGAATCGTGTATTACATACTACAAGTCTCTTAGTGATGCTGTCAGGAGAAAGAAGAACAAGTCAGCAGATAACCACAATATTATTTGCAGGCGACAAGGAAGAATGAGAGAGGTGGGTTTGAAACTGGTCAATGAGCACCATATCAACTTATAGTGGCACTCTTTGAGAACGATGCATCAAAACAATAGATTAAATTATATATTGTATGTTATTTTGGCATGTCTGATCGTGTTTTGCCAGTCCATAGTCTGTCGCTCGTTACTCGCTCCCAGAGAAATACTCCTGGGAACGAAGTCTGTTGGAACTTGTTACGGAAGTCAAAAATGGCGGATGTCCTATTCACAAACCAGAATATACTTGATACTGATTGGTCGACCTTCCCAGGTCGACCAAGTAAGGAGCGACATAATATACCCCTGGGTTCCCGAGGATGCCATCTCCTGAGTTCATACATATCTCTGCTGCTTCTTTGTAGTTTTCCGCGATATCTCTTTGTGTTAGTCTAACTTTGTCCTGGTGAGAGAGACATCGCGGAAAACAACAAAGAAGAGGCCGAGAGAGACGTATGAACTCAGTCTTCATCATCATCATCATCATCAGGAGATGGCGGACTGGCAAAACACGATCAGACATGCCAAAATAACATACAATGGCAAATCTACTAACTAAAGAAAATGCTTGGAGTCTATCTACTGAGCAAGTGCCCTACAACTCCCATAGCCGTTTATATAACACAATCGAGCATTTATATTACTTGCATAAGATATTTATAATTTTTGAATGTTTTCTCTATCATGTCTCTCTGTCTTCTGATATGAACACCCTCGCGCGCTGTAGACAGTCAATCAGAACGCACGTTTAGATATCGCATATATTTTATGATTAACAAATGAAGAAGGCTAAAGGTACGGCAAATAATGTTTACGGGTAATAAAATCGTGAAACCAGTCGCGCAACAATGTTGCCTTGCAAATTGCAGAAACAATGTTGCTCGTATTACCACACCGCGTGCAACACATTTTCTTTGTTGCGAAGAGTAGAGAGGGCTTCTATAACGTGCAACATCACAACATTGCTTTATTCTCTCTTGCGTTACAACTCCCATCGTGTTTATATCACAGCATATATAGTCACGCTAGCTCGAGCATTCTACATTGCTCGAATAAGTGATATCTACTAATTCGTTATTTAACTTCGTTTGGCAGAAACTTTCAAGGAGAAAGGGAGCATTGAAGAAAGTTGCCTGGAACGAAGCAACGAAGAAAGAGGCGAGCATGGCGCTCACTCTAGAATGCACGAGCTCAGACGAAAGTGAATATGAGGAGTCATCGGACACAGAAGAGCCCGAGTTGGTGCGATATCAGATCAAACCTCTTCCCTGGCAAAGAAGCAGGCTATCTTCGATGAAGACACAGTTGGACAACATCTACTTTAAGTCCTTGTCGAGAAGAACAAGGGCAATGCTTGTGCCAAGGAAGAGGGGACGCGTTTTTTCTACAAGAGACATGCCAGACGATATTATTAGTTGGGCTATGAGACAGCCCAACAATTCAATATCTCCTAACGAGTCTCTGTCTGCAGTACCAGTCCATACAAGTACACCAAAAAGTTCACAGCCGAAACAGTGACGTGTATTTTTCACTCGGATTTTATAGACGTTTGATTAATTATATTCAGTGTTTTCACGTCTATACAACTTATAACTTTAAAACGTTACTGTTCCGTATTAACATTTAATAATGTAAAATATAAATTAAAGCTTAGAAATGTTTTTGAATTTACAACTTGTAAATGAAATTGTAGACCGGTAATCTTGATTGGTTAATAAAATATTTGCAAGTGAAATTCTGGATAACTGACTTTGCTAAAGGCTTACAGTATCAGGGATATTACCACTGACCCTAAAAGCTGCTAAGCGTGTTTACGCTTAACGATATGTATTCCCAGCTTTACGATACATGTAATGATGAGGTTTAACTCTATTTACGCTCGAATTTACGCTGTCATAAATGCTATCTTTACGATATGTATTCCCAGCTTTACGATACATGTAATGATGAGGTTTAACTCTATTTACGCTCGAATTTACGCTGTCGTAAATACTATCTTTACGATATGTATTCCCAGCTTTACGATACATGTAATGATGAGGTTTAACTGTATTTACGCTCGAATTTACGCTGTCGTAAATACTATCTTTACGATATGTATTCCCAGCTTTACGATACATGTAATGATGAGGTTTAACTCTATTTACGCTCGAATTTACGCTGTCGTAAATACTATCTTTACGATATGTATTCCCAGCTTTACGATACATGTAATGATGAGGTTTAACTGTATTTACGCTTTCCGTAAAGACACGTAAATGTGTGCGTTTATCTCGCATTACGCCGAAGCGTAAATGTGTCGTAAAGGTAAACTTTACGCGACTTAAAGGAGCGTAAATATAGTTAAATATAAGATTTACGTCAGCATTACACTATCATTACTCAAATGTAAATTCGCTATTTCGCGTAGTGTGAAAAGAACACGGATTTTCGAACATTGACCTTGCTCGATCGCCTTTGTCTCAATTCATTTTTGGATATGAGTTCGAGTTCGTGGAAAGGCGTTATAGAACAGCCGATAAAACACGGGCTTTAAACAGGCTCATTTCACAGACAAAAGCATACGGCTATTCGTGTGGGCCCACTCTGAAAGATGTCGTTTCATTTATAACAAAAGCAAACGCGCCTTAGCTTCATCGTGGAATGATCAACTACAATCCTGAACTTAATAGCTTGAAGATCTATGATGAGAAATCTTGAAACTCGATAGGATCAAATACATCGCATTCTTCGCATTTTTTCTTCATTCCATCACCTGAAAAAAAAAAAAAAAAAAAAAAAAAGAAAGTGTATTTTCTAACTCGGGCTTCCTTCGGAAGGGCCCGAGTAACAAGGACATCTTCTTCAATACAATATCATTTCTCTGACGTCATGACAATCAGTGACAGTTGAGTGACGAGGGAGACTATGTGTCGGGTGAGTACGTACATGATACGTCTTGAGGTTGCATAGGTCAGATGGTTCTGATAACGCCCTCACGTTTGTTTTTGTTAAATATATTTTAAGCGAGCTTCTAGTCCTTCTACCACTTCTAGTCATTGAACGATGAACTAGAATCCTGACCTTTAAATAGCTTGAAGATCTACAGCTGCTTTCAAAACTAAGATTCAAATCTACTTGAGTCCTGTGTGTCGTTTGTTTTTTTCTTATCTGCTGAGTAATCTTGAAACTCGACACGATTAAATACGTCGCATACTTTCGTCATTCTTTAACCGAACAAAAACTACGACTACTACCGAAAAACGTATTTTATAACTCGGGCTTCCTTCGGAAGGGCCCGAGTAATAATGATAAAAGTTGAGTCTAAGCGATTATTATAATTTGAAAATGAAGAAAAAGCATTTGGTAATAATAATGTTATTCAAAACATGAATACCAATTTATGATTTAAAAAGAAATTGCAAAACTCAAGTTATCAATAAATAATACACAATGCAATATAAACTAGGAGGACTGATATTAAGACGAAAAAAGGATATGAACATTCGGCCATTTGCTAACTGGTTTAAGTAAACGACCACAAGGTTTTCTGTGCAAAGCGGGCATCATATAGACAACGAGAACAGGTGCAGGCATTGTTGAAGGAGGCATTAAGATTGTTGTTTACAGGGGTTAATCTTATCAACCAATCCCCAAACACCTCTTAAACAAATACTTGTTATTGGAAAATTTCTCTTTTTAATTTAGAAGATATTTTTGGTGTTATCGGATGACAGATTAGGATGACGCGCGTCATTGATGAGAATGCAAAGTCTGTCACTACAGCTTCTGTCGGCAGTTCTTGGGAATGTTTGAGCTCGAAGAAACGCCAGAATAAAGGAGCGAACAGAATATTTATTTATTGGAAAAGCTAACGTCAGCTGTGATAATGTTCAATCAACATGCGAGTGTAATTATGATGTAGTGTTAGTAAACACGGCCTTAATACTTCTCGCAACCATTGGATTTAAATCAGACTAGAAAGACAAATCTGTTTGTTAAAAATCTTATCGAAGCCGTCTGAAGATCATGACTTCAAACAGCACTGGAGACTGGACGTTAGCGAGTGTCATCGTCATGGGATGTTGGCTGAGTATCATCATCTTCATTGGAATCTTTGGTAACATCCTTGTCATTGTTGTAAGCGTACAAGGAACAAGAGTAAGGACGCGAGGCAAGAGTCTGATAGTGTCCATGGCTTGTGCCGATGTGATGGAGTCTCTGAACATGATATTTGTGCTCATTACTGCCGTGTCTTATGGAGAGTGGATCTTTGGAGATGTGATGTGCACGTTGCATGGATTTGTGACCACCCAGTTTGTCATTGTTTCAATGTACAGTTTGATGGCGATAAGCGTTAACCGTTACTTCATGGTGGTCAAGTCCAATCACTACAAAAAGGTCTTCAGTGACAGAAATCTAACGATGATGATAACTTTTATCTGGATTTTCCCATTAGTTTTTGCAGTTCCACCTCTTCTCGGATGGTCCAAGTATGAGTTTCAGTCCAACAAAGCGACTTGTATTTTTTACTTCAGTACATCGATGAGTTATGCCATCTCTTTAATGGCATTTTGTGTGCCACTTCCACTAAGTATTATTGTATTCTGTTGCTACAAGATCTTCGTTCAAGTACGACAACACAAGACGCGCGTCCAAGCGATAGGAACGAGCAGCAACATCAACGTCGGAGAAATACGAATCACCAAGACACTCATCATCATCATCGTGGCGTATTTAGTTTGCTTCATTCCACCGGCGGTTGCCAACTTAATTGAGATGGGTCTGCCCAACTACAGAATCCCATTTTGGGTTGATGTTATTTCAATGAACTTAATTTTTGCAAACCACGCGAACAATCCAATTATCTACGGGTTTTTCAACAAACAATATCGTCGCGCCTTCAAAGAGATGATTCTGAACGCTCTGCCAGGAATGTCTTACAATTTGAGTGGAGATTCTCTCCAAAATACTAATTATAGTATTCAAGTGGTACGGACTGTTAGAGCAGAAACAAAAACAGAGTATGTTGAAAGAGAAGTATAAAGCTCAAAAATGTCAATCCGATAATTTTAGAAAATATAAAATGAAAGATAGATATATAAACCGAACATATTCATCGCTTGTTGTATCTTTATTCCAAATCCATCATCATAGTGTAATAAAGTCGAAATATATAAGTCTGATGAATTGAATTCCCTCCTTGCTAGCCAGTTTTCGGTTTATTTTTAATTTCATATTATAAGTATAAAGTCGTAGACCATCTACGCGGAGATACACAGCTGAATCCCGTTAATTATTATCTCGAACTGTCGAAGGGAAGCAAAAAAGTTTCCGAGATTGCGGGAGTTCGAGATAATAACAACAACAAGAAGAAAAAGAAATGAAGAAGAAGAAGGAGAAGAAGGAGAAGGAGAAGGAGGAGAAGGAGAAGAAGAATACAAACAGAAATGAAGAAGAAGAAGAAGAAGAATTAAGAAGAAGAAGAAAAAGAAGAAGAAGAAGAAAGGAAAAAAAAGAAGAAGAAGAAGAAGAAAAAGAAGAAGAAGAAGAAGAAAAAAAAGAAGAAGAAAAAGAAGATGAAGAACTACTCGTTATTCGATGAGAAACAAATTAAAGTCTACAGTGCTTCTTTCCAATCTGGCCCTTATAGATCGAGTGTGAAAGTTAACGGTAACAGTGCCTTGCTGGATTTGCACGCTTTGTGATTAGCACAGAAAGGAAGCCATTTGAGTGCCACGGTACCGTTATAGAGTTTGATTGGATGAGATGGATTTGCACGCTTTGTGATTAGCACAGAAAGGAAGCCATTTGAGTGCCACGGTATCGTAATAGAGTTTGATTGGATGAGATGGATTTGCACGCTTTGTGATTGGTCCAGAAAGGAAGCCATTTGAGTGTCACGGTACCGCAGGTTTCCCACTCATACGAAACCGACATTATTGTAAGTGTACAAGGAACAAGAGTATTAAGGACGCGAGGCCAGGACTTACAGCAGTTAAAATTTTTCTTCTTATTGTTCCCTTATTGTGATATGTTTCTATTGCTATTGTATAGTCCTTATGTATATTGTCTATGTATACAACTTACAATTTTGTATAAATATTTATATGTAATTACTATTGACCCAACTTTGATACAGTTTTAATATAACTCGATCTCTGTGAACTAGGGCACCTGACTCTGATTAGTTTTCCAACTATTTCAGGCACTTTAGCACTCAAGCATTAATTATTTTAAGTGTCGAAACTGTAAATATATTTTGGTACAAATGATGGTGTAAATAAAACAATTGATACAATTGATAACAAAAACAAAAACAAGACAAAAAAAGTCTTTAAAAAAGTCCTTAAAAAAATTACAAAAAAAATTACAATTAAAAAAAAAAAAAACAATAAACAAAAAAACAGTTGATTGAGGCAAGAGTCTGATAGTGTCCATGGCTTGTGCCGATATGATGGAGTCCCTGAACATGATATTTATGCCCATTAAAAATAATTCAATTACCCGTATAAATGTCACAGCAATGGAGCGAAACAAACCAGTGCGAAACAGTGTTCAAGTAAATGGGAAAACGGAGATAGCTATTCGCCTTTAATGAGTGGGAGACTGGATGCGAATAGCGAATACAAAGCATCTACGGATTCTATTTACATGGCGTGCTCTGTTAAAGCTCGAACAGGAACACAGCAGTTGAAATGTACATTCAATATGCCGGACATGTCCATCCAAAAAATCCGTAGATACTTTGCGGTTACGATTCGAACTCAGTCTTCCACTCTATATTCAATTACCTGCACAAAGTAAGGTGCGATCCCTGAGAATCATGGGAGTTTAGATGTTGTCAAGATGACAACGAAACGTCGTTCACTCATATCCTTACTATTCATTGTAAAATAATGTTGGTCTCTTGCAGGTTGTTCAGAATAAATCCATATTAACTCCTCTTTTTTATAACTTATTATACATTTTAGTGTGCAGTACGGCTGCCTACATCTCGTCAAAATACGGCACGACTCCAGCCGTACTGCACACTAAAATGTATAATAAGTTGTATATATGTAGTAGATAAGTTGATGATTAATGAATTGATTATTTACGCTATGTATTCTCTATCAGTAGAATATAATAAATTCCTGAATTCTTACCTTATTCGTACTTAATTTCGCGCGTACTTAATTTCGCGGTTTTGTTAAGACAGCATTTCGCGAGGCTTTATTTTCGCGATTTCGATAAGAGAAAATGAAAAAAGAGCATTAAATTTCGCGAAAGTGGTGTCAACAACATTAATTTTTTCTAAAAAAACAAACTTATTTCTATACAAACAGGAACAAGATGACAGTCAACTAGACTAACTAGACGTTATAAACTAGCTTGTAGTTAAAACAGACAAAAAAGTTTACGCTATACGGTTGCTCAGTTGCAAATGGTAGTATTATGTTGTTGAATAAGTCGTTTTAAAAACCAATTTCTTCAGTATTTTAATACTGAAGAAATATACGTTATTTAAAAATAAATAACGTTTATTGTTCATGTTGATTAAATGGTTTCGATATGTATTTTTTTCTCTGGGTATTATATTTCGCGTGTTTAAAGTCCGCGAGCCCTTTTTTTCGCGAGGCTTTAATTTCGCGATTTTTTTTAAATCGCGAAAATCGCGAACTTTGCTTTAAAAAGCCTCGCGAAATTAAGTACGAATAAGGTACTCAATAGAAAGCAACGTTAAATATTAAAATTATTCAAAAAATAAAAAAAAATATTCAGTTTATAATTAAATTATTTAACTGGACCTAGGTCTCACGGAAGGAGAAGAGGTGAAAGCTTATCAATATGCTATTCATAACACTCTAATGAGATGCAAAGATGAAATACGGTATAATAATGCCTCGTTAACACCTACGTGCACGTGTGCACGTGCACAGTGGCAATATATACGGCATCAAAGGCAGGACACTCCCTTCTTGCTCAGTTCCAGCGGAACAGTGGTCAGATGAACTCTTCTTTGTTTTTTCTTGATACGACCCACGCGAATCATTCATGGCCGAAGTACGAATGCCGATAGAACCTGCTCCTCTGGTAGAAGAAAGAGAACTTGAGGTATAAAGTTTGACGTTTTATGATTCATTTCAAGTCAGCAGCAACGTGGGTGCTTTGATGAATACCGCACAAATTTATATCTGATGATGGCCGAAGGTTATGATGTACAATTCCCTGAATTGCCAGCTCAACAAGACCCGCAAGCTGAACAGCCTGAACAGCAACAGCCGCCGAACACCAACAACCAAGTTCTGTGTGAACAGGCTTGACATTGCCAGTGTTTCAGTTGTAAAAATGACTTTTCTCGGCGAGGGGGGTTCGAGGAATGATTGCAAATCGGAGTTTGGTGTGAACAGGAATGAAATTGCAAGGAATTGACAGTGATTGATTTGTAAAATGACTTTCTCGGCGGAGGTTCGAGGAATGATTGCAAATTGAGTTCTGTGTGAACAGCTAGAATGGAATTGCCAGTGACTTTCTCGGCGGAGGTTCGAGGAATGATTGCAAATTGAGTTTGATTTGTGCAAATGAGTTCTGTGTGAACAGGAATGAAATTGCCAGTGTTTGATTTGTAAAATGATTTTCTCGGCGGAGGTTCGAGGAATTAATGATTGCAAATCGGAGATTTTAAGTGTGAACATTGCAAATGGAATTGACAGTGAGTGTTTGATTTGTAAAATGACTTTCTCGGCGGAGGTTCGAGGAATGATTGCAAATGAGTTCTGTGTGAAGGCAGGCATGAAATTGCCAGTGTTTGAGTTCTGTTTGTAAAATGATTTTCTCGGCGGAGGTTCGAGGAATGATTGCAAATCGGAGTTAAGTTTCAACAGGCAAGGAATTGACAGTGATTGATTTGTAAAATGACTTTCTCGGCGGAGGTTCGAGGAATGATTGCAAATGAGTTCTGTGTGAACAGGAATGAAATTGCCAGTGTTTGATTTGTAAAATGAAGGTTGATGATTGCAAATCGGAGTTAAGTGAACAGGCATTGACTAAAAGACTTTCTCGGCGGAGGTTGAAATTGCCAGTGTTTGATTTGATTTAAAATGATTTTCTCGGCGGAGGTTCGAGGAATGATTGCAAATCGGAGTTAAGTGTGAACAACAGGCAGGCAAAATGATTGACAGCTAGAATGAAATTGCCAGTGTTTGATTTGTAAAAGTCGAGGAATGATTGCAAAATCGGAGTTAAGTGTGAACAGGCAAGGAATTGACAGTGTTTGATTTGTAAAATGACTTTCTCGGCGGAGGTTCGAGGTTGAAATTGCCAGTGTTTGATTTGTAAAATGACTTTCTCGGCGGAGGTTCGAGATTGAATGATTGCAAATGAGTTCTGTGTGAACATTGGAATGAAATTGCCATTGTTTGATTTGTAAAATGATTTTCTCGGCGGAGGTTCGAGGAATGATTGCAAATCGGAGTTAAGTGTGAACAGGCAAGGAATTGACAGTGTTTGATTTGTAAAATGACTTTCTCGGCGGAGGTTCGAGGAATGATTGCAAATGAGTTCTGTGTGAACAGGAATGAAATTGCCAGTGTTTGATTTGTAAAATGATTTTCTCGGCGGAGGTTCGAGGAATGATTGCAAATCGGAGTTAAGTGTGAACAGGCAAGGAATTGACAGTGATTGATTTGTAAAATGACTTTCTCGGCGGAGGGAGGTTCGAGGAATGATTGCAAATGAGTTCTGTGTGAACAGGAATGAAATTGCCAGTGTTTGATTTGTAAAAATGATTTTCTCTGCGGAGGTTCGAGGAATGATTGCAAATCGGAGTTAAGTGTGATGACAGGCAAGGAATTGCCAGTGTTTGATTTGTAAAATGACTTTCTCGGCGGAGGTTCGAGGAATGATTGCAAATGAGTTCTGTGTGAACAGGCAAATGAAATTGCCAGTGTTTGATTTGTAAAATGACTTTCTCGGCAGGGGTTCGAGGAATTATTGCAAATGAGTTATGTGTGAACAGGCATGAAAATGCCAGTGTTTGATTTGTAAAAATGACCTTTCTCGGCGGAGGTTCGGGTTGGTTCAGAGAATATTGCAAATGAGATTTCTTGTGAATAACTATTGTTCTTTGAAAACAGGCTTGACAATACCAGTGGGTAATTTGTAAAATGACCTTCTCGTCGGATTGGTTCAGAGAATATTGCAAATTAGTTCTTGTGAAAACATGACAAGCTATTGTAAAATGACCTTCTCGTTGGTTCAGAGAAATTGCAAATGAGTTCTTGTGAATAGCTATTGTTCTTTGAAAACAGGCTTGACAATACCAGTGGGTAATTTGTAAAAATGACCTTTTCGTCGGGCTTGCCATACCAGTGGGGTAAAATGACCTTTTCGGGTTCGGTGGGTTCAGAGAAGACTGCAAATGAGTTCCGTTGGGAATAGCTGTTCTGTGTAATCGGGTACTATATGCCGTCGCTTGATTGGCTAAATGACTGCCCGGGCGGGGTGTCCGATCGAGAAGAGATTGCAATTGTAATGAAGCAAATTTGAATTTCTAGTAGCTCTTCGGCTTGTCATTTATGTATTCAGACACGGAATGACAAGCTGTTAAAACCTTACAAGGCGATGGATACTTAATTTGACAAAGCCATCGGTTGAGAGCTTTCTGAGAATAATTATGAACCCGGCTTCCGGACTTCCCGGGCCCGAGTTTACATACCGAGTTTAACAAATATGAAGCGTTGGAGTTGGTGGTTTCGTGAAAGAACGCAGCTCATGATGCTAATAATGGAAAGAGTAACTACTACCAAATTACCTATGAGACACTCCGGGATAAAGTTACTGAGGAGAATGTATATCACAGGGCACGGGTGTTTGCTGCTTGTACTTTCAATCAGTCCCTGTTTCTACTCAGGAGAGTTTTAGTAAAAGGCACGGGTCTCAAACATTTTAAAATGGCGGCTTTAAAAACAAGAGGGGTGGTCTATTTCTTTTCCTTTTTGTGATTATTCACTGAAACTTTGACAATTGTGATAAAGTCGAAATCTTAACCTTTGTATATAGTTGTTTCTATGGAAACATGTAATCTGACCTTTGACCTTCAATTTCAAAATTTTACATAAAAGTCTCCTGGAGGACAATAAAAAGTTGTCGTATGGTGGAGATTTCTATGTGAATAAATCAGAATTAGTGTGTAGTCTCTTGGCCTAATTAGAAAATTTGTTTAACTTGTGTGGAATTCTCATTAAGGTACACATGAAATTTGATACTCTTTAATTTCTTCTTTGTTATAATATTATTTCATGATATCTAATTGGAGCGATAAACTTGAAGGCATATAGTATCATATAGAATGTTTAATAATCCAATACATCAACATTTTTCCATACTCCCGAGGCCTTGAAAGTTATTTATCAAACCTTCAGTTCAAAGGTCAAGTATGATGTCACCATGGTTACCATATTAATAAAAATTAACAAAGCGTTAATCTTAATGATGTGTCCTTAACTGTAGTCTCTACAGTAAAACTAGATGATATTACAGTCATTCTAAGCTTTATGGGCGTGAGTACTTTCAAACAGTACGTACTGAAAGATTTGATCACTCTCGGCGCAAAAAATAATAAAGTTCGACTGTACATGTTGGTGCACGGATCATGAAAATGAGTTTGACCTACCAATATAAACAGTGTATATACGTGTAAGATTTAATAGCTTCAACATATTTATATACAATAAAACGAATTAAGTCTCAGAGTTTTGATAGCTTTGAAAAAGGGGTATCTAAATCAACCCCCCCGGTAATACTGGGTCTTGGCTGTTATCTCTCTGCTGACTGGTCGGGGTTTGTTCTCGTAACACGTCATCCCGTTTCTTGATCTTTTATTCCAGGAGAGTATATCCTGGCCTTGGGAACGTGATGTTCAATTTTCACATACGGATCACCGCGCAAGCAGAAATAACGGAAAATGATCATGTGCCAAACCCCATCAATGTCGGCAGATAGATGACACATGTCAGGGCCGGATCCAGAAATTTGTGAGGGGGTGTCCAAATAAAAAATAAAAATCGGAAACTGTTTTTATCAGTTTACACGATTCCTGTTTTCTCGAGGTAGCTATTGTCTTCGAGGCTAATTCGAGTTTACTAATTTTGAAGCGTCCCACCACGCCACCAATTGGCGCTTAGAAGAGCATGTCAACCAGCGTAAGACGTCTTGGATGCTTCCTGGCAAAGTTCGTTATTATGGTTTTAAAGTCAATGGGCATGTCATAATGGACATGCGTTAACGCTAGATCGTTACGTCGGTCCTATCCCATAATGCTTCTCATGTAGGTCTTTAAGTAGGTGAGCTCACTGTTGGCTCTCTCGGTCTCACAAGATGACACTCCGATAGTATCTCTGTTGTAGCTCCTGTCAGCTGCCATTTCTCCAAGAGATCGTTCAATCGCAGGGTATAGCTCGCATATAAATACTTCGAAACTGTCGTGCCTCTACAGACCTGATATGACGCGTGTCAAGAAGGCGTTTCCTTTCTGCATCTGACAGGATCTCCTTTATCCACTCCTGCAGGTTCTTGTTTCTTTTTGGTGAATTGTTGAAGCTGATAGCACAACTTTATCGGATGTGTCCACCATGTTTCTAACGGCAACCGTTGCTTGGAACACTAACTAATCTGATATTTAAATCCATTCAGTTGAGCAACTCAATTAGTGTTCACGCTACGATGAACGTACCTGTTAAAAGTTTCCAGAATGGAACGCTGTGTTGGAGCACGAGCTCTTTTTTATGATATATTTGAATTATTTAATTCTCGTCAAAAGAACTACTGAAGACTGAACGATACAGCAGCGTGTCAAAAGCTCGGCATATCAGACAGTTAATTATTGTAACGCAGAATTGGCTTGTTTGTCTAGCCTAATTTTCATCTCGTTTTTTTTTTTTACGTATTGGGTCTAAAGATAATCACCGAAGGGCGAAGGCTCTAACAACATGGTTTATCAACACGAGACATTGCTTCTGAATTCACAAACATTGTTGGAGGAAGGTTATGTCGTCTTGTTTTCAAAATAACCACAACAATTCATAGAGATATGGATATTTCAATCCAATACTAGTACTTCAAAGGGTTTAGAGATCCTTAGAACTTAGAATAAAGTGAGTTGATACACGCAGTGAAGAACTGAAAATAAAAGCAATGCGAGCAGAGGTAAACCCATATTTACATTTAATCTAAACATTGTTAATCACTCTGCGATGCCTAGTTTATGTATACGGTATTTGTATAATTTGTATGGATATATTTATGGTACCAATTAATCTATGTCATTGTCATTCATGATTCGCTGAGTTTGTGAAATCGCAGTACTGAAATTGCAAGGAAAGCATGTTCTACCGAGTCACGCAACGAGCGACCAAACGCTGGTTTAATCGCACTAAGATATCTATATTTAGTTCTGAAATAGGCTACATATCAGTTAGAAGCCCGACTTCACGCTAGTAGAGCATCTAGTTATATTATTATTTTCCCGTCTCCTCGTTTTCTTTCTTCTTTTGAGGGGTGGAGGAAAAAACATTTGGAAGTGAAAAGAAAAACCTCAGCCGAAGGGGGTATCCGTGGGACACCCCCTGAACACGCCCCTGTCATGTTACTAATCCCTGACAGGATACCAATGAACTGAAACGCTTTGTGTGTGTGTTTCCTAATGCCAATCTGGCGTAAACTCGCCAGCCAGGATGAGTATCATAAAGTATACAGCTAAGGCATTTTTACCCCGATATTGGTGGTTTTAGTTTTGGGTGAGGTTTGGGGAGTTATGAGGTTTGGGGAGTTATGAGGATTGGGGTATTAGTTTAGTGAAATAAGGTTTGGGAGAAGGAACTGATATGAGAATTGAGGGTTTGTGGAACTCACAGCAACAAAGTTGTAACAGACAGGTGCAAGGGCGGCTGATCAATATTTTATCCCATACCTTAATTCAGCTGAGCATGAATGAGAGTGTTATGTAATAGAATACTATTCATAACACTCTAATGAGATGCAAAGATGAAATACGGTATAATAATGCCTCGTTAACACCTACGTGCACGTGTGCACTTGCACAGTGGCAATATATACGGCATCAAAGGCAGGACACTCCCTTCTTGCTCAGTTCCAGCGGAACAGTGGTCAGATGAACGGCCCACCCACCCGCCCAATAGATTCGCGTGGGTCGTATTCTCCTGACCACCTAAGCCAAGCTGTTCCAGCTTGGCTTAGACCGCTGATCAATATTTTATCCCATACCTTAATTCAGCTGAGCATGAATGAGAGTGTTATGTAATAGAATACTATTGTTGTTGTTTTATTTACAAAAAGAGAAGATTAAATATGTAAACAATTCCAAAAAGAAAACAAACCGAGTAACAAAAAGAAAACAATAACGAAACAAAAAATGAAAAAAACAAAAAAAACATCGTGTCACGACTGCGAGTCGAACCCTAGACCCCCAGGTTCAAAAGAGATGAATAATTTATCCAAAAGGCCCAGACATTATGCTGAGTCACCGTATGTTACGTATAGGATGAAGATTTCGGCCTCATCCGCGCTATCCGGGCTTACACCAATCAGCTTAGTGTATAGTCAAAGAGGGAGGGAACACTGAGTCGGATCCTAGGCCCACTAAATAACTGCCCCGCACCACTAGGCTATCGTGCACGCTTGTTGATTTGTAGGACAAAATTTTTATACTCATGAAAATGATTATTTTAATAATAACTTTGTAATAACAACGGTTCTCTTATTGATATGTGCTCCTAGACAACACATCGACCCAAAAATTAAATGAAAACTAAAAGTCAAAGTAGCGTTCTGATAGTTCCACGGCATAACACACTAACATACCACCTACTCATGATTGTAAGCTGCTCGGCTGCCATGCATGGGCGCCTTTCATATGCAGCCAGAAAAATTTCTCCATCGGTTGTAAAGCGCCATGAGACAATGTGAAAAGCGCTATAAAAAATAAAAAATAAATGTCGATTCTTATATAGCGCATTTCACTTATTGTCTCAATGCGCTTTAATTTACAACCGATGGAGGACTTTTTTCGGGCTGCATATGAAAGGCGCCTACGGCAGCCGAGCAGCTTACAATCATGAGGAGTTAGTATGTTAGTATGTTAGTATGTTAGTATGTTATGCCTCCAATTTGAAGTAGGCTGTACGTTGAACCGGGTAGCAATCCCCTACTCTATATAAGAACCGACTTATTATTATAATATTGTCAGTCAGTACATGGCTTTAGACACCCTCTAGCTCTTTTGACGCTGTAACAGCGTTTGCACACTGTTCGATATTACTCAATTGCTTTTCCTGAATGGCGTCCACTGTTGAACTGCAGTCGATCCGACCTGGCGTAAGTCTACAAAACAGTTCTTTAAAAGCCTGACGATATTGTCGATTGAAAAACCCATAGATGACTGGATTGTTCGCGTGGTTTGTGAAAACCAAGTTCATTGAAATAACATCAACCCAAAATGGGATTCTGTAGTTGGGCAGACCCATCTCAATTAAGTTGGCAACCGCCGGTGGAATGAAGCAAACTAAATACGCCACGATGATGATGATGAGTGTCTTGGTGATTCGTATTTCTTCGACGTTGACGTTGCCACTCGTTCCTATCGCTTGGACGCGCGTCTTGTGTTGTCGTACTTGAACGAAGATCTTGTAGCAACAGAATACAATAATACTTAGTGGAAGTGGCACACTAAATGCCATTAAAGAGATGGCATAACTCATCGATGTACTGAAGTAAAAAATACAAGTCGCTTTGTTGGACTGAAACTCATACTTGGACCATCCGAGAAGAGGTGGAACTGCAAAAACTAATGGGAAAATCCAGATAAAAGTTATCATCATCGTTAGATTTCTGTCACTGAAGACCTTTTTGTAGTGATTGGACTTGACCACCATGAAGTAACGGTTAACGCTTATGGCCATCAAACTGAACACTGAAGTAATGATAAACTGGATGGTCACAAATCCATGTAACGTGCACATGACATCTCCAAAGATCCACTCTCCGTAAGAAATAGCAGTGATTAAAATAAATATCATGTTGAGAGACTCCAACATATCGGCACAAGCCATGGACACTATCAGACTCTTGCCTCGCGTCCTTACTCTTGTTCCTTGTACGCTTACAATAATGACAAGGATGTTACCAAAGACTCCAATGAAGATGACGATACTCAGCCAACATCCCATGACGACGACACTCGCTAACGTCCAGTCTCCAGTGCTGCTTAATGTCATATTTCCTGACATTGATGAGTTCTTAGCCGAGTTCCTTTTTCAAAAAAGGAAGCTTGATTGTTGTGTGTAACTTTTGAGCTGATTTGGTTTTGCAAGAGTTGAATAGGAAACTAGAACAGCTGATAGCAGACAGTTTGTTTTGCGAACAATCAATAATTGAAACAGAACTGATATAAAATTAATGTCTCAGCAACTCAATTTACAACAAACTCTTTAGATAAACAAGTCAACCGAACTCTTTAACTCCAAACTCTCACACACTTACAGAAACCGAAATCTTCAAATCTTCAAGTCGGGCGAGTGATTCGGTTATTTATGTTGCTAATTCATTTGCTATCTAATCAGCTACGTTTTAAAGCGTGGGTACCATTGTGTATACTTAGTTATTTATATTAATATTTCACCTGTTTGAGCGTCGCTAATAAACATAGTTACTAACCACGAAATATCTTCGATCAGAAAATCACGTGCAGAAAATCCAATGTTTGTCAGTTTGTTGATATTTTCTTTGCTTGGATTTCAAAAGATTTCTTCATATCATTTATAGGTTTAACGAGGTTCTAAACCTCTTTTAATTTATCTTTTACGCACTTATGTTGAACATCATTTGTGAACTAGTTTCGTCTTATACGAGACCTTTTCAACCGTCAAATATGTACGTTATTGACAGTTTGTGAATCGAAAAATTGTTCGATCCAATTTGGGATGAATTTCTTTAGGTGAAGTAGAATGCAGTTCACTCTCTCCGCAAGACGAGGATCAATTTCCGTTACTGAAACAATTAGGAAAGCAAGATTTCCTGAGACCGGAAGATAAGAAACTGAATCAAGCAAAAGTGTGTCAAATTCTAAAGCCGTGCGTAGGACTGAGTGAGTAAGTTATATAATTAATGTTCTATACACCGATTCCGAACATGGCGACCAATTTGAATAAACATTGTTCTTTGACTGACTGGCCTCGTGTTCATGTGGAAACACAAAAGCGTTCTCACCTGTATGAGAGGCTGGTCAGTCGGGAACAATGGTTATATTCAAATTGGTCGCCATGTTCAGAATCGGTGTATATCATTATGCGCGTTTTCTTTCTACTGACTGTTCAGTTAGTCCTCAATTAGCCATTACCTAAACGAGCAGGGGACTGGGACCAAGTCCGTAAAACTAATTCAATAAGAAACTAGCAAAAGTGGGCATCATTTTCTGAGAGAGCAGATCAAACTTAGCTAGTCTGGAAAGTTTGGTGAACTTCGGCTTAATATTGACGATGCTAGAGGGCATCAAAGATGTCTATTTTCACATACAAACTCTGTAAATTTTTGACGTTGTCCATCCAAACCATACACTCACTGTAAAACTTTGGCTGCAACCTCGTCCCCAGGGCCCTCTCTTCTCGCTATTTTCAAAATGGCGGACGCTCGAGAGAAGACCCTGGTGTAGGCTGGTCACGTGTCTCCAAGAATCTTGGAGGTTCGTACCCAGGCTGCCATTTTCCTTATGGTCGAAAGTAATCGAAAGGGCCTTGTAAAGAGTTACTGAAGAATGATGCGTTAGTTGATGTTGCGATTGTTTTGCCTCAAATAATAAATAAAATCACTTTCTAAGCTGGAGCAATTCTGGCCATATGAAAAGCAGGGGTTCGGAAGTGTAATTAATGAGACACATTAACAACTGAACAGGTCAGATCGACAGTTTATTCGCTGTCAGTAAACAAGTGCTGCTATTTGTATACAAACACCCGTACGTTTCATCTCTAACGGCTAAAGTACAAAACATGTTGACGTGGATTAACGTGTCACATACTGCAAAACTCAAGAGCAAAAGCACTAGCAAATTATGTAAACAACGACAATAATATATCAGTTTGCCGTGTCACCGTCCGAGTCGGTCTTTCTCGTATAAATTGATACCTTGCTTTACGTTAAACGATCTCGATCGGTGGACTTTTTCATGTTCCTAAAGACATTTCAATGCTTCGATAACACTCACACATCACTTGCAGCGGCTTCGATCTTCCTAATTCGATACATTTAGGACCAGAAAAGAACTATCCGTTGAAACTATAAATTCACTCGATGATTCGAATTTTAATTGCTGCGAGCGTAGCGAGCAGCGAAACTAATCGTGACGGAGTCCCTGTGCGTTTTCCCGGGCACTATATACTCTTGCGAATCTACAATCTCCTGCAATATAAACGAGACACCTATGATCCCTTCCCCTTCCACAATGTTGATCAGTGATGGTTTGTAATATCTGAGGGAATTTTGAACCCAAACATCAACTTTGGAACGGGGGGGGGGGGGGGGGGGGGGGGGGGGGGGGGGTGAGACTTACGATTTCATGGTGGCACATTTTATTTTGCATGGGATTGTCTCTATAGACCTAGATATCAAGATAAACAAATGACGTAAAGTAGGTGTTGACGTGCGAACGGATTTAAACTGGAAGTCACGAGAAAGTTTGAACTTACGAACATTATAACGCGTTCAAATATTTATGTAATGAACCAATAAAGCAAACAAATGATATATAAGCATTAGTATTACCTTTTGAATTACAACAACTCAACAAGAGCATTGAAAATAACGATCAGTAGAGGTATAAACAGAGGTATGGCCATTGACCCCAAGACAAGAGCTATGTGTGTATTATTTATCCAAACTTCGAGGACTTTCAATTCGAAAAGTGGCGAAAGAGTGTAACGTTTCTAGAGCAACTGTGTGGAGAATTCGTAATATGGATATGAACAGGGATAGATCTGTGAATACACGCCTTGAGACAAGAGGAAGACCAAGAAAATCACCGAAAACCCCACTCCACCCCTGAATGGGGTGTCCTATGACAATGAACGGATCACCCCCAACGGTACACCATCTAAAACATGTAATATTACAGCTCTGCAGAATACGCTGGGTACACATTAAAGCCATAAGAAGTGAGCTCTGCACCATCATACCATGATGGACTTGAAGTTTAGTATTCTTGTGCAAAAGCGCAATATAACGAGCTCATTGTGCAACGGTGTACCGTTGACACTAAAAAAGAATATATAACATATTATATCTTATTTATACGGTTCACCGTGGTGTATCGTCGTTTAATATCTTTATATTAAGATTAAAATCACTGAAAAAGCCTTTCATCTTTATACTGACATATAAATGTCTCAATATACTAGTATATTGAGTTTGTACACTACAAGCATAGTATATAATTCTGAGTTTAAAACATGGTGAACCGTCCCGGTGTACCGTTCACAGCACCGACGTCTGCGTTATACCCATGAATATATGACATTATGCTAATTCAATTTCAAAGAAAACGGATCGCAGCTAATTACATGGGCTTCAGTGAAGAATGAAATCCGCAAAACAACGCGTACATGATGGGATACTGACTTGTTCATCCTGCGGGATTTGTGAAAAGAAATGACTGAATGCACGAAATCTTACTCTCATCATCTGTGTCTCAACACGGTCAACTGCACCCCCTCTCACAAAACTGAAGTGCTCATTCGCCGTGCAGAATATAGGCGAATCCTAATCTCAAAGACAATGTCTTGAGCATAATGCGTCTTTGGAGCTGGAAAACGCACCATCTGTCCCTCGAGGAGCAATAGGAAATTGTGCCAAGGGATTTTTTACAAATTGTTGTGCAATGATTTTTTTGTTTTTTTACAATAATGAATTATTATTTTTTTCTGATTTTTTCCGCATTGTATTATTAGCCCTTTTAATAAGTAAACATATCATACATACGCGTTACTGCTGCAATATTTGTTCGAATTTTTTAGGATAATTAATATGACATTTTAAATGTGCATTTGCCGTTCGAGATTGTGGTCTCTATCTCACACATTCATCCCTCCACACGCTGCATTCCAATCATTCCTGTTATAGACATCTCTATAGACCTACAATCTCCTGCAATATAAACGAGACACCTATGATCCCTTCCCCTTCCACAATGTTGATCAGTGATGGTTTGTAATATCTGAGGGAATTTTGAACCCAAACATCAACTTTGGAACGGGGGGGGGGGGGGTGAGACTTACGATTTCATGGTGGCACATTTTATTTTGCATGGGATTGTCTCTATAGACCTAGATATCAAGATAAACAAATGACGTAAAGTAGGTGTTGACGTGCGAACGGATTTAAACTGGAAGTCACGAGAAAGTTTGAACTTACGAACATTATAACGCGTTCAAATATTTATGTAATGAACCAATAAAGCAAACAAATGATATATAAGCATTAGTATTACCTTTTGAATTACAACAACTCAACAAGAGCATTGAAAATAACGATCAGTAGAGGTATAAACAGAGGTATGGCCATTGACCCCAAGACAAGAGCTATGGTGTATTATTTATCCAAACTTCGAGGACTTTCAATTCGAAAAGTGGCGAAAGAGTGTAACGTTTCTAGAGCAACTGTGTGGAGAATTCGTAATATGGATATGAACAGGGATAGATCTGTGAATACACGCCTTGAGACAAGAGGAAGACCAAGAAAATCACCGAAAACCCCACTCCACCCCTGAATGGGGTGTCCTATGACAATGAACGGATCACCCCCAACGGTACACCATCTAAAACATGTAATATTACAGCTCTGCAGAATACGCTGGGTACACATTAAAGCCATAAGAAGTGAGCTCTGCACCATCATACCATGATGGACTTGAAGTTTAGTATTCTTGTGCAAAAGCGCAATATAACGAGCTCATGTGTGCAACGGTGTACCGTTGACACTAAAAAAGAATATATAACATATTATATCTTATTTATACGGTTCACCGTGGTGTATCGTCGTTTAATATCTTTATATTAAGATAAAATCACTGAAAAAGCCTTTCATCTTTATACTGACATATAAATGTCTCAATATACTAGTATATTGAGTTTGTACACTACAAGCATAGTATATAATTCTGAGTTTAAAACATGGTGAACCGTCCCGGTGTACCGTTCACAGCACCGACGTCTGCGTTATATCCATGAATATATGACATTATGCTAATTCAATTTCAAAGAAAACGGATCGCAGCTAATTACATGGGCTTCAGTGAAGAATGAAATCCGCAAAACAACGCGTACATGATGGGATACTGACTTGTTCATCCTGCGGGATTTGTGAAAAGAAATGACTGAATGCACGAAATCTTACTCTCATCATCTGTGTCTCAACACGGTCAACTGCACCCCCTCTCACAAAACTGAAGTGCTCATTCGCCGTGCAGAATATAGGCGAATCCTAATCTCAAAGACAATGTCTTGAGCATAATGCGTCTTTGGAGCTGGAAAACGCACCATCTGTCCCTCGAGGAGCAATAGGAAATTGTGCCAAGGGATTTTTTACAAATTGTTGTGCAATGATTTTTTTGTTTTTTTACAATAATGAATTATTATTTTTTTTCTGATTTTTTCCGCATTGTATTATTAGCCCTTTTAATAAGTAAACATATCATACATACGCGTTACTGCTGCAATATTTGTTCGAATTTTTTAGGATAATTAATATGACATTTTAAATGTGCATTTGCCGTTCGAGATTGTGGTCTCTATCTCACACATTCATCCCTCCACACGCTGCATTCCAATCATTCCTGTTATAGACATCTCTATAGACCTACAATCTCCTGCAATATAAACGAGACACCTATGATCCCTTCCCCTTCCACAATGTTGATCAGTGATGGTTTGTAATATCTGAGGGAATTTTGAACCCAAACATCAACTTTGGAACGGGGAGGGGGGGGGGGTGAGACTTACGATTTCATGGTGGCACATTTTATTTTGCATGGGATTGTCTCTATAGACCTAGATATCAAGATAAACAAATGACGTAAAGTAGGTGTTGACGTGCGAACGGATTTAAACTGGAAGTCACGAGAAAGTTTGAACTTACGAACATTATAACGCGTTCAAATATTTATGTAATGAACCAATAAAGCAAACAAATGATATATAAGCATTAGTATTACCTTTTGAATTACAACAACTCAACAAGAGCATTGAAAATAACGATCAGTAGAGGTATAAACAGAGGTATGGCCATTGACCCCAAGACAAGAGCTATGGTGCTGTATTATTTATCCAAACTTCGAGGACTTTCAATTCGAAAAGTGGCGAAAGAGTGTAACGTTTCTAGAGCAACTGTGTGGAGAATTCGTAATATGGATATGAACAGGGATAGATCTGTGATATACACACGCCTTGAGACAAGAGGAAGACCAAGAAAATCACCGAAAACCCCACTCCACCCCTGAATGGGGTGTCCTATGACAATGAACGGATCACCCCCAACGGTACACCATCTAAAACATGTAATATTACAGCTCTGCAGAATACGCTGGGTACACATTAAAGCCATAAGAAGTGAGCTCTGCACCATCATACCATGATGGACTTGAAGTTTAGTATTCTTGTGCAAAAGCGCAATATAACGAGCTCATTGTGCAACGGTGTACCGTTGACACTAAAAAAGAATATATAACATATTATATCTTATTTATACGGTTCACCGTGGTGTATCGTCGTTTAATATCTTTATATTAAGATAAAATCACTGAAAAAGCCTTTCATCTTTATACTGACATATAAATGTCTCAATATACTAGTATATTGAGTTTGTACACTACAAGCATAGTATATAATTCTGAGTTTAAAACATGGTGAACCGTCCCGGTGTACCGTTCACAGCACCGACGTCTGCGTTATATCCATGAATATATGACATTATGCTAATTCAATTTCAAAGAAAACGGATCGCAGCTAATTACATGGGCTTCAGTGAAGAATGAAATCCGCAAAACAACGCGTACATGATGGGATACTGACTTGTTCATCCTGCGGGATTTGTGAAAAGAAATGACTGAATGCACGAAATCTTACTCTCATCATCTGTGTCTCAACACGGTCAACTGCACCCCCTCTCACAAAACTGAAGTGCTCATTCGCCGTGCAGAATATAGGCGAATCCTAATCTCAAAGACAATGTCTTGAGCATAATGCGTCTTTGGAGCTGGAAAACGCACCATCTGTCCCTCGAGGAGCAATAGGAAATTGTGCCAAGGGATTTTTTACAAATTGTTGTGCAATGATTTTTTTGTTTTTTACAATAATGAATTATTATTTTTTTCTGATTTTTTCCGCATTGTATTATTAGCCCTTTTAATAAGTAAACATATCATACATACGCGTTACTGCTGCAATATTTGTTCGAATTTTTTAGGATAATTAATATGACATTTTAAATGTGCATTTGCCGTTCGAGATTGTGGTCTCTATCTCACACATTCATCCCTCCACACGCTGCATTCCAATCATTCCTGTTATAGACATCTCTATAGACCTACAATCTCCTGCAATATAAACGAGACACCTATGATCCCTTCCCCTTCCACAATGTTGATCAGTGATGGTTTGTAATATCTGAGGGAATTTTGAACCCAAACATCAACTTTGGAACGGGGAGGGGGGGGTGAGACTTACGATTTCATGGTGGCACATTTTATTTTGCATGGGATTGTCTCTATAGACCTAGATATCAAGATAAACAAATGACGTAAAGTAGGTGTTGACGTGCGAACGGATTTAAACTGGAAGTCACGAGAAAGTTTGAACTTACGAACATTATAACGCGTTCAAATATTTATGTAATGAAACCAATAAAGCAAACAAATGATATATAAGCATTAGTATTACCTTTTGAATTACAACAACTCAACAAGAGCATTGAAAATAACGATCAGTAGAGGTATAAACAGAGGTATGGCCATTGACCCCAAGACAAGAGCTATGGTGTATTATTTATCCAAACTTCGAGGACTTTCAATTCGAAAAGTGGCGAAAGAGTGTAACGTTTCTAGAGCAACTGTGTGGAGAATTCGTAATATGGATATGAACAGGGATAGATCTGTGAATACACGCCTTGAGACAAGAGGAAGACCAAGAAAATCACCGAAAACCCCACTCCACCCCTGAATGGGGTGTCCTATGACAATGAACGGATCACCCCCAACGGTACACCATCTAAAACATGTAATATTACAGCTCTGCAGAATACGCTGGGTACACATTAAAGCCATAAGAAGTGAGCTCTCTGCACCATCGTACCATGATGGACTTGAAGTTTAGTATTCTTGTGCAAAAGCGCAATATAACGAGCTCATTGTGCAACGGTGTACCGTTGACACTAAAAAAGAATATATAACATATTATATCTTATTTATACGGTTCACCGTGGTGTATCGTCGTTTAATATCTTTATATTAAGATAAAATCACTGAAAAAGCCTTTCATCTTTATACTGACATATAAATGTCTCAATATACTAGTATATTGAGTTTGTACACTACAAGCATAGTATATAATTCTGAGTTTAAAACATGGTGAACCGTCCCGGTGTACCGTTCACAGCACCGACGTCTGCGTTATATCCATGAATATATGACATTATGCTAATTCAATTTCAAAGAAAACGGATCGCAGCTAATTACATGGGCTTCAGTGAAGAATGAAATCCGCAAAACAACGCGTACATGATGGGATACTGACTTGTTCATCCTGCGGGATTTGTGAAAAGAAATGACTGAATGCACGAAATCTTACTCTCATCATCTGTGTCTCAACACGGTCAACTGCACCCCCTCTCACAAAACTGAAGTGCTCATTCGCCGTGCAGAATATAGGCGAATCCTAATCTCAAAGACAATGTCTTGAGCATAATGCGTCTTTGGAGCTGGAAAACGCACCATCTGTCCCTCGAGGAGCAATAGGAAATTGTGCCAAGGGATTTTTTACAAATTGTTGTGCAATGATTTTTTTGTTTTTTACAATAATGAATTATTATTTTTTTCTGATTTTTTTTTTTCCGCATTGTATTATTAGCCCTTTTAATAAGTAAACATATCATACATACGCGTTACTGCTGCAATATTTGTTCGAATTTTTTAGGATAATTAATATGACATTTTAAATGTGCATTTGCCGTTCGAGATTGTGGTCTCTATCTCACACATTCATCCCTCCACACGCTGCATTCCAATCATTCCTGTTATAGACATCTCTATAGACCTACAATCTCCTGCAATATAAACGAGACACCTATGATCCCTTCCCCTTCCACAATGTTGATCAGTGATGGTTTGTAATATCTGAGGGAATTTTGAACCCAAACATCAACTTTGGAACGGGGAGGGGGGGGTGAGACTTACGATTTCATGGTGGCACATTTTATTTTGCATGGGATTGTCTCTATAGACCTAGATATCAAGATAAACAAATGACGTAAAGTAGGTGTTGACGTGCGAACGGATTTAAACTGGAAGTCACGAGAAAGTTTGAACTTACGAACATTATAACGCGTTCAAATATTTATGTAATGAACCAATAAAGCAAACAAATGATATATAAGCATTAGTATTACCTTTTGAATTACAACAACTCAACAAGAGCATTGAAAATAACGATCAGTAGAGGTATAAACAGAGGTATGGCCATTGACCCCAAGACAAGAGCTATGGTGTATTATTTATCCAAACTTCGAGGACTTTCAATTCGAAAAGTGGCGAAAGAGTGTAACGTTTCTAGAGCAACTGTGTGGAGAATTCGTAATATGGATATGAACAGGGATAGATCTGTGAATACACGCCTTGAGACAAGAGGAAGACCAAGAAAATCACGAAAACCCCACTCCACCCCTGAATGGGGTGTCCTATGACAATGAACGGATCACCCCCAACGGTACACCATCTAAAACATGTAATATTACAGCTCTGCAGAATACGCTGGGTACACATTAAAGCCATAAGAAGTGAGCTCTGCACCATCGTACCATGATGGACTTGAAGTTTAGTATTCTTGTGCAAAAGCGCAATATAACGAGCTCATTGTGCAACGGTGTACCGTTGACACTAAAAAAGAATATATAACATATTATATCTTATTTATACGGTTCACCGTGGTGTATCGTCGTTTAATATCTTTATATTAAGATAAAATCACTGAAAAAGCCTTTCATCTTTATACTGACATATAAATGTCTCAATATACTAGTATATTGAGTTTGTACACTACAAGCATAGTATATAATTCTGAGTTTAAAACATGGTGAACCGTCCCGGTGTACCGTTCACAGCACCGACGTCTGCGTTATATCCATGAATATATGACATTATGCTAATTCAATTTTTCAAAGAAAACGGATCGCAGCTAATTACATGGGCTTCAGTGAAGAATGAAATCCGCAAAACAACGCGTACATGATGGGATACTGACTTGTTCATCCTGCGGGATTTGTGAAAAGAAATGACTGAATGCACGAAATCTTACTCTCATCATCTGTGTCTCAACACGGTCAACTGCACCCCCTCTCACAAAACTGAAGTGCTCATTCGCCGTGCAGAATATAGGCGAATCCTAATCTCAAAGACAATGTCTTGAGCATAATGCGTCTTTGGAGCTGGAAAACGCACCATCTGTCCCTCGAGGAGCAATAGGAAATTGTGCCAAGGGATTTTTTACAAATTGTTGTGCAATGATTTTTTTGTTTTTTACAATAATGAATTATTATTTTTTTCTGATTTTTTTCCGCATTGTATTATTAGCCCTTTTAATAAGTAAACATATCATACATACGCGTTACTGCTGCAATATTTGTTCGAATTTTTTAGGATAATTAATATGACATTTTAAATGTGCATTTGCCGTTCGAGATTGTGGTCTCTATCTCACACATTCATCCCTCCACACGCTGCATTCCAATCATTCCTGTTATAGACATCTCTATAGACCTACAATCTCCTGCAATATAAACGAGACACCTATGATCCCTTCCCCTTCCACAATGTTGATCAGTGATGGTTTGTAATATCTGAGGGAATTTTGAACCCAAACATCAACTTTGGAACGGGGAGGGGGGGGGTGAGACTTACGATTTCATGGTGGCACATTTTATTTTGCATGGGATTGTCTCTATAGACCTAGATATCAAGATAAACAAATGACGTAAAGTAGGTGTTGACGTGCGAACGGATTTAAACTGGAAGTCACGAGAAAGTTTGAACTTACGAACATTATAACGCGTTCAAATATTTATGTAATGAACCAATAAAGCAAACAAATGATATATAAGCATTAGTATTACCTTTTGAATTACAACAACTCAACAAGAGCATTGAAAATAACGATCAGTAGAGGTATAAACAGAGGTATGGCCATTGACCCCAAGACAAGAGCTATGGTGCTGTATTATTTATCCAAACTTCGAGGACTTTCAATTCGAAAAGTGGCGAAAGAGTGTAACGTTTCTAGAGCAACTGTGTGGAGAATTCGTAATATGGATATGAACAGGGATAGATCTGTGAATACACGCCTTGAGACAAGAGGAAGACCAAGAAAATCACCGAAAACCCCACTCCACCCCTGAATGGGGTGTCCTATGACAATGAACGGATCACCCCCAACGGTACACCATCTAAAACATGTAATATTACAGCTCTGCAGAATACGCTGGGTACACATTAAAGCCATAAGAAGTGAGCTCTGCACCATCATACCATGATGGACTTGAAGTTTAGTATTCTTGTGCAAAAGCGCAATATAACGAGCTCATTGTGCAACGGTGTACCGTTGACACTAAAAAAGAATATATAACATATTATATCTTATTTATACGGTTCACCGTGGTGTATCGTCGTTTAATATCTTTATATTAAGATAAAATCACTGAAAAAGCCTTTCATCTTTATACTGACATATAAATGTCTCAATATACTAGTATATTGAGTTTGTACACTACAAGCATAGTATATAATTCTGAGTTTAAAACATGGTGAACCGTCCCGGTGTACCGTTCACAGCACCGACGTCTGCGTTATATCCATGAATATATGACATTATGCTAATTCAATTTCAAAGAAAACGGATCGCAGCTAATTACATGGGCTTCAGTGAAGAATGAAATCCGCAAAACAACGCGTACATGATGGGATACTGACTTGTTCATCCTGCGGGATTTGTGAAAAGAAATGACTGAATGCACGAAATCTTACTCTCATCATCTGTGTCTCAACACGGTCAACTGCACCCCCTCTCACAAACTGAAGTGCTCATTCGCCGTGCAGAATATAGGCGAATCCTAATCTCAAAGACAATGTCTTGAGCATAATGCGTCTTTGGAGCTGGAAAACGCACCATCTGTCCCTCGAGGAGCAATAGGAAATTGTGCCAAGGGATTTTTTACAAATTGTTGTGCAATGATTTTTTTGTTTTTTACAATAATGAATTATTATTTTTTTCTGATTTTTTCCGCATTGTATTATTAGCCCTTTTAATAAGTAAACATATCATACATACGCGTTACTGCTGCAATATTTGTTCGAATTTTTTAGGATAATTAATATGACATTTTAAATGTGCATTTGCCGTTCGAGATTGTGGTCTCTATCTCATCACACATTCATCCCTCCACACGCTGCATTCCAATCATTCCTGTTATAGACAATCTCCTGCAATATAAACCACAGGTAGCCCAAGCTATGAGAGGCTTGTATCGAGCTATATATAAGTTTTGTATGGGACCTTAGGCTCTGGTCGATAATTCCGTAAATAATAGGGCAAATAAACTCTAACCTTCCAGTAGTGTTGTTTGTGTCCTTATTGATCTCTGGCAGCGATTTCAGAGAAATCCCGCGATTTTTAGCCGAGCTCTCCCCCTACTACTAAGAAGAAGGAAAGGTAGGACACTCAGCAATGGCCGATCGGCTGATCCATCTCGAAAATCAATTTTTTTCTCCTACTAAACCACGTCCCCTTGCTTCGATACTCTGCAGCACGAATGGCAGATAGATTACCTCGAGGTTTGTCAAAAAAAGTCCGATAAAACTTCTCCTGCGGAGGCAGCAATCCAGCGAGATCATCGAATAAACGGCCATTTCGAGACGCCAAAACCCGTGGCAAGGAAAAGCTGTGCAGACCGGAAGCCGTTGTGGCGCGGTTGGCCTGGACACGAGCCAAATTCCTTCGAACGAGTGTCCCCATGGTCTGGAAATGCTAAACCCAAATATAGACTCAGCCCCCCAGGGAACGAAAAATTTGTAAACACCATTGTTTCTTTCGGCCAATGAAATTCTAGAAAGTAATTCAAATTTATCGGCGAACGAGTTTTCCCTGTGTGTGTTTTTGTTCTCGAACTATTGTTACGTTTAAAAGCTTTATAATGCTGTCCACTTTGAAAAGAAGACAAAGCGAAGACTTTTTCAAAGAAGCTAAGAAGAAAAATCACATCTCGTTCGCCGATAAATTTGAATTACTTTCTAGAATTTCATTGGCCGAAAGAAACAATGGTGTTTACAAATTTTTCGTTCCCTGGGGGGCTGAGTCTATATTTGGGTTTAGCATTTCCAGACCATGGGGACACTCGTTCGAAGGAATTTGGCTCGTGTCCAGGCCAACCGCGCCTCAACGGCTTCCGGTCTGCACAGCTTTTCCTTGCCACGGGTTTTGGCGTCTCGAAATGGCCGTTTATTCGATGATCTCGCTGGATTGCTGCCTCCGCAGGAGAAGTTTTATCGGACTTTTTTTGACAAACCTCGAGGTAATCTATCTGCCATTCGTGCTGCAGAGTATCGAAGCAAGGGGACGTGGTTTAGTAGGAGAAAAAAAATTGATTTTCGAGATGGATCAGCCGATCGGCCATTGCTGAGTGTCCTACCTTTCCTTCTTCTTAGTAGTAGGGGGAGAGCTCGGCTAAAAATCGCGGGATTTCCCTGAAATCGCTACCAGAGATCAATAAGGACATAAACAACACTACTGGAAGGTTAGAGTTTATTTGCCCTATTATTTACGGAATTATCGACCAGAGCCTAAGGTCCCATACAAACTCTTATATATAGCTCGATACAAGCCTCTCATTAATAGCTTGGGCTACCTGTGTATAAACGAGACACCTATGATCCCTTCCCCTTCCACAATGTTGATCAGTGATGGTTTGTAATATCTGAGGGAATTTTGAACCCAAACATCAACTTTGGGGCGGGGAGGGGGGGTGAGACTTACGATTTCATGGTGGCACATTTTATTTTGCATGGGATTGTAGATCTTGCGGGTGGGTGGATGGGTGGAGGATGATTTCTGCTGTACGTATGACCAGCGGCAGTCCCTTCCAACAGCATGTTATTCTTCGTCGAGTTCGTTGTTTATATGGTATCAGTTTTGATCGGTGTTTATCAAGCGTAATAACCAGGTAAATGATCTTTTTTATCGCAAATTTACCATGCAAATTAAGCACATCTTTATTCGTTGCTGGAAGTATTCATCACAAGGTCACGAACGACTTAGAGTGATTTTCAGCCCTGCTGATGTGCACAGTCATGTCCAGTTTGACTATGAAATGCAGTACAGTCGATCAGACTGGACACGACATATATTTGTCTGCCCTTGAACAGTTGAAAGACAAACCATCGCAGATACAGAGACGATATCGCTCATCTATCTACCAGATCGAGCTTGTTTATACATGTAGTTAGTCGTCGCCAACGTCGCAACTACTGGCAATCGGCCCGTTGTTCGAGGGAAACAAATCGGCAAATCAAACATCAAATTAAAACTCAAATTACATTTTAATATTATAGATGGCCATATTATGGCTTTAATGAAGAATATATATATATTGTATTGATGCATTTGATTCTCATGCACGTAACTGTGTTGGTATGCCTGATTCAAATGGCACTGCTGTCGTTTTGAAATTTCCTGATATATTTATGTTTTCTCTATGAGTTGATGGTATTTGAAATTGTAGCAGTTGAGTTTCACACTGCAGACACCAATGAACTTCAATCAGGGTCAGATAAAAAAAATCAAAAGAGATTGATGTTTACATTTCAAAGTTAATAATTAATAAATATATCAAATAAATTTAGATGTATATATGTTTCTCGTGTCATTATTATTTGCCTGAAATGTTCCGGCAATGAATGATCACAGTTACAAATAATTCAACTCGTTTTATACAGTTATTTATCGGAGGTCATCGGGGTCGAAGCCGTAAAACTGTTACATGCGTCTACGATTGACGGCAAATACTTTACTATAAATTATTAATCCTCGCATACTAAAATCCTTTACTATAGGCATGAATCTTCTAATATTATTAAAGACTGGCATTTGATGAAACGTGATGCCGGTAAAAGAAGATCTCGAATTTTATCAGAAGGTCACTTTGAAACACAGGAAGTCCAAACACATTTTACTCGTCGGGTTGCTGGCCGTACTTTGTTGTTGTCGTATGGTGACTTTGAATGCCTTTTGCTTAGCGACCTCGCAGCATTTCACTTGCAATACTGTAACCGCTAGTTTATGTTATATTTAGCAACCTTCGATATGGACCAATTAGAAGGCTTGTTGTGTTATCCAATCAAAATGCGTTTTAGTTCAGCCTACACTAGTGTCTTCTCTCGAGCGTCCGCCATTTTGAAAATAGCGAGAAGAGAGGGCCCTGGGGACGAGGTTGGGTCTTCTCTCGAGCGTTCGCCATTTTGAAAATAGCGAGAAGAGAGGGCCCTGGGGACGAGGTTGCTTTGGCTGGACAACACAATTTCAAAAGTTTATAATTCCGACAGAATGCGCTGAAATCACATCACACTTTGCACAGATACTAATTTCAACATGCTCTTTCATGTCATAAACTTAATTTCGTAATTGCATTAATTCTAATAAATTTGTTCCCAGTCCCCTGCTCATTTAGGTAATGGCTAATATAGGCAAGAGATGGTTGTGGATATGTTAATGCAACCAGTAGTCCTAGTTTGTCTTTGAGCAGCGAAAGGCGATAATCGCTAACATGCTATATGCAAGTTGTTATTGTTTTGAGAAAGAAGCCCGTCTGCGTCGGCCTGTTTCTCAAAAGCCCCGTAAACTTTTCAGGCCCGAAAAGACATCCCAGAAATCTGAAACACTTACTCTACAAAACTGTTCTTTTGACATATTTTTAAAATGAACAAACTTTCCCTTCATGCAAAGTTTCATGTCTGTAAACTACTTTGTTTTGAAGATATAGATTTTTAAAGAAACTCTTTTCGGGTCCGATAAGCTTTCGGGGCTTTCGAGAAACGGGCCCCTGGCGTAGCCAATGAGTCTTTGTAACTGAGAGAAACTGAAGCCGGTGCCTTTCGACACAGCAAGCGACCCGGGTACCGTGGCACTCAAATGGCTTCCTTTCTGTGCTAATCACAAAGCGTGCATGCAAATCCATCTCATCCAATCAAGCTATTACGGTACCGTGGCACTCAAATGGCTTCCTTTCTGTGCTAATCACAAAGCGTGCAAATCCATCTCATCCAATCAAACTCTATTACGGTACCGTGGCACTCAAATGGCATCCTTTGTGAACCAATCAAAAAGCGTGAAAATCCAGCAAGGCACTGTTACGGTTAAAGGGGGACTAGTACGTAAATCGTTCAAAATTTGATTTAGCTGAAACTTCACTGAAATAATCTCAAAGACCCATACAATCACTGGTTCATTTTTTTATCAGACATTCCAATGGGAAGTAATACATTTTTATGAATCTTTAGAGGTGTCAGTGACGTCACTTACTCAACCCAAACAATCATCACGGCTTCGCTCCATACATTTCTTCATGTTTAATGTCTTGAATTATTTTATTTCTATGAAGCTAAACGTTTGTGTGAATGAGTTTTCTTACGTTATATGTGCTTAGGATTGATTGCTTGACTAGTTTTCTTCAATGCAGAGCTGTTATCTGAACAAACCGTTGAGATATTTTGATCACAAAATACAAAGAAATGTATGGAGCTAAGTTTGGGTTGAGTAAGTGACGTCACTGGCACCTCTAAAGATTCATAAAAATATCATACTTGCCATTGGAATTTTTGAGAAAAAAATAAACCAGTGATTGTATGGGTCTTTGAGATTATTTCAGTGAAGTTTCAGCTAAATCAAAATTTGAAAGAGTTACGTACTAGTCCCCCTTTAACTTTCACACTCGATCTATAAGGGCCAGATTGGAAAGAAGCACTGTAGACTTTAATTTGTTTCTCATCGAATAACGAGTAGTTCTTCTTCTTCTTCATCATCTTTTCTTCTCCTCTTCTTGTTGTTGTTATTATCTCGAACTCCCGCTATCTCGGAAATGTTTTTGCTTCCCTTCGACAGTTCGAGATAATAATTAACGGGATTCAGCTGTGTATCTCCGCGTAGATGGTCTACGACTTTATACTTATAACATGAAATTTTAAAAATAAACCGAAAACTGGCTAGCAAGAAGGGAAATCAATTCATCAGACTTATATATTTCGACTTTATTACACTATGATGATGGCTTTGGAATAAAGATACAACAAGCGATGAATATGTTCGGTTTATATATCTATCTTTCATTTTATATTTTCTAAAATTATCGGATTGACATTTTTGAACTTTATACTCCTTCAACATACTCTGTTTTTGTTTCCGCTCTAGCAGTCCGTACCACTTGAATACCATAATTAGTATTTTGGAGAGAATCTCCACTCAAATTGTAAGACATTCCTGGCAGAGCGTTCAGAATCATCTCTTTGAAGGCGCGACGATATTGTTTGTTGAAAAACCCGTAGATAATTGGATTGTTAGCGTGGTTTGCAAATATCAAGTTCATTGAAATAACATCAACCCAAAATGGGATTCTGTAGTTGGGCAGACCCATCTCAATTAAGTTGGCAACCGCCGGTGGAATGAAGCAAACTAAATACGCCACGATGATGATGATGAGTGTCTTGGTGATTCGTATTTCTTCGACGTTGATGTTGCTGCTCGTTCCTATCGCTTGGACGCGCGTCTTGTGTTGTCGTACTTGAACGAAGATCTTGTAGCAACAGAATACAATAATACTTAGTGGAAGTGGCACACTAAATGCCATTAAAGAGATGGCATAACTCATCGATGTACTGAAGTAAAAAATACAAGTCGCTTTGTTGGACTGAAACTCATACTTGGACCATCCGAGAAGAGGTGGAACTGCAAAAACTAATGGGAAAATCCAGATAAAAGTTATCATCATCGTTAGATTTCTGTTACTGAAGACCTTTTTGTAGTGATTGGACTTGACCACCATGAAGTAACGGTTAACGCTTATCGCCATCAAACTGTACATTGAAGCAATGACAAACTGGTTTGTCATAAATCCATGGAACGTGCACATCACATCTCCAAAGATCCACTCTCCATAAGACACGGCAGTAATGAGCATAAATATCATGTTTAGGGACTCCATCACATCGGCACAAGCCATGGACACTATCAGACTCTTGCCTCGCGTCCTTACTCTTGTTCCTTGTACGCTTACAATAATGACAAGGATGTTACCAAAGACTCCAATGAAGATGATGATACTTAGCCAACATCCCATGACGACGACACTCGATAACGTCCAGTCTCCAGTGCTGTTTGAAGTCATGATCTTCAGACGGCTTCGACAAGATTTTTATCAAACAGCTTTGTCTTTAATTTCTAGTCTGATTTAAATCCAATGGTTGCGAGAAGTATTAAAGTCGTGTTTACTAATACTACATCATAATTATACTCGCATGTTAATTGAACATTATCACAGCTGACGTGCGCTTTTCCAATAAATAAATATTCTATTCGCTTCTTTATTCTGTCGTTTCTTCGAGCTCAAACATTCCCAAGAACTGCCGACAGACTTTGCCTTCTTATCAATGACGCGCGTTCATCCTAATCTGTCATCCAATAACACCAAAAATATCTTCTAAATCAAAAAGAGAAATTTTCCAATAACAAGTATTTGTTTAAGAGGTGTTTGGGGATTGGTTGATAAGATTAACCCCTGTAAACAACAATCTTAATGCCTCATTCAACAATGCCTGCACCTGTTCTCGTTGTCTATATGATGCCCGCTTTGCACAGAAACCCTTGTGGTCGTTTACTTAAACCAGTTAGCAAATGGCCGAATGTTCATATCCTTTTTTCGTCTTAATATCAGTCCTCCTAGTTTATATTGCATTGTGTATTATTTATTGATAACTTGAGTTTTGCAATTTCTTTTTAAATCATAAATTGGTATTCATGTTTTGAATAACATTATTATTACCAAATGCTTTTTCTTCATTTTCAAATTATAAGAATCGCTTAGACTCAACTTGTATCATTATCTTTATTGAAAATGGTTGATTTTTATATTGATTGTCTTGATAAAAACACGTACGGAATTTTGCAAAAAAAGGTTTGATTTTTTTTTGTGTGTGGTGTAGAAAATAATGCTCTCACTTTTAAAACAGCAAAACGCCTAAAATGGGAAAACCGTATTTAGCGGTGAGTGCAATTCTGAGGATCTAAATTTCGCTCCTCGATGGTTTCTGGTATCGAGTTGCAACTGATTAATTTCGACAGGACTCATTCTGTTTCAGTCACTCAAGTCGTGTCACTTAACGCCCAAGATGCTTACAAAGTGTCAGGAAAACGAAATGCATGACACAGCATAAGTATTGAGAAAGTTAAATACAATGACACTTGGAAAACGATTAGAGATACAGTTGAACATACTGGTTTTACTTGACAGATCGGAAGTGGTGATACAGAACTGAATCGATCTTGCTTCCCGGCCGTTGTTTCTTCAGTTCTTCTTCTTCTTCGCGCGACTGTCTCCTATTTTTGTTGTAGCAACATGAATGAACTGATGTATGATCATCCAGCTATTCTAGAAAATTAAAATATATCTATAGAACATCGGAATATATGAGAGAAGATAGAATTGAACTATATTCTATTATTGTTACTGAGTATTCAAACGATCTTCTGTGCGTTACTTTTCTGGAATAAGCTTTTCAAAGACTGATTTTTACAAAATGCACAGATGCCTCTGTGTTGAGTGCTACAATATTCGAGTTCAGACGTCTATTTTCCGCTGTATGCGCGTTACTTGAAAAGCTCTTCAGATCGAGACTGAACCGCAATTCCCAACTGAGATATGTCTGTGTTGGCTACAATTTTTAAAATATATTTTCTAATTATGCATTAGTGGAATACAGTATCTTGAAATATGACATGTTATAATTTTGATCTCTGCTAAACAATTCTGATTCTTGCTTTGTTGACTCAATGTATACACCTATTTCAATTAACGTTGATAACGGTCGATCTGAATTGGATGATCTGAAACTTTTAAATTCACGTTAACCTCCGCCATATCTCGTTTAAACATCAAGCGTGATTCCAAGCTTCAGATCAAATGAATGAATTTCACATGTTACTAGCGAAAGACCCTCAGTTTCTCATAATTCGTCTTGGTCTCAGATCATCCATTTCAGATCGTCCATGATCAACGTTTATTGAAATAGGTGTATATTTTGTCTATCGATCCTGAACGACGGCGACGTTGAGGACAACGAAGTTCGAATAAAGTGTTTTGTTTTCTATTGTTTTCATAATTGTTTCAGTTTCCGTGTTTTCAATACATTTGTGCCGCCTTTCATGAATGACATCGTCTTTTTGTGGTCCGGTCGACTAAAAACAACTATCCTCACACATAATGACCTCACGTTATTGTCTTTGAATGAAAATTATTCTCAAGTGCAGTTCCGCAATTCAATATTTATTTTCTAGTTCATTTTAAAATAACAAATCTGATGGCATTAATTTTCTAAGTTTATGGAATTATTTTTCGCGACATCCGTGTCGGTGCCGACAGGAAACCAGAAGGATTGGAACTTCCATCCTCTTTCTCGATGTTGCATCTTTTCACTAATCTTGCACTTCGTATTGCATTACTCATTTGAGTATTTGGCACAGAGTCTCCACTTGTGCTAATGAAACTTTTTCCAGGTAAAAGTTTAAAAAAACAGTTCTTTAAAAGCCTGACGATATTGTCGATTGAAAAACCCATAGATGACTGGATTGTTCGCGTGGTTTGTGAAAATCAAGTTCATTGAAATAACATCAACCCAAAATGGGATTCTGTAGTTGGGCAGACCCATCTCAATTAAGTTGGCAACCGCCGGTGGAATGAAGCAAACTAAATACGCCACGATGATGATGATGAGTGTCTTGGTGATTCGTATTTCTTCGACGTTGATGTTGCTGCTCGTTCCTATCGCTTGGACGCGCGTCTTGTGTTGTCGTACTTGAACGAAGATCTTGTAGCAACAGAATACAATAATACTTAGTGGAAGTGGCACACAAAATGCCAGAAAAGAGATAGCATAACTCATCGATGTACTGAAGTAAAACATACAAGTCGCTTTGTTGGACTGAAACTCATACTTGGACCATCCGAGAAGAGGTGGAACTGCAAAAACTAATGGGAAAATCCAGATAAAAGTTATCATCATCGGTTAGATTTCTGTCACTGAAGACCTTTTTGTAGTGATTGGACTTGACCACCATGAAGTAACGGTTAACGCTTATCACCATCAAACTGTACATTGAAGCAATGACAAACTGGTTTGTCATAAATCCATGCAACGTGCATATCACATCTCCAAAGATCCACTCTCCATAAGACACGGCAGTAATGAGCACAAATATCATGTTCAGAGACTCCATCATATCGGCACAAGCCATGGACACTATCAGATCCTTGCCTCGCGACCTTACTCTTGTTCCTTGTACGCTTACAATAATGACAAGGATGTTACCAAAGACTCCAATGAAGATGATGATACTCAGCCAACATCCCATGACGACGACACTCGATAACGTCCAGTCTCCAGTGCTGTTTGAAACCATTGTTGAACTTCAGTTCCTGCGCCGTTTTTGTCGCGCCTTGGTCAACGACGTCTTGTGGAGGATGATCTTGATATAACTGATCTTGTTATTTCAAAGCAGTTTCTCTAACTACTTATAATCAGTTCGAATGCACACTCAACGCAAAGCTGAGTTTTGCAAATTGAGTGGTTGCATACTACTTGCTGCGTATAATTGATTGATTAGGAGTGTTATCTGATGTCGGTGAGATCTGAATCTCCTCCACGATCACCGCAAACGCTATAAAGCCAGTATCTGTATCGGTGAAGTCATTGATGATGCCTAAAGAAATTAAGGGTCGACCAATGCTTATTATCGAAAGCAGACAAATGATAATCAATAAATATTTGCTTCAGATGTGTTTGCGGTTTCCGAATTTGTGATGAATCTATTGGACACTGTAGCCTTGTATTTTAATAAAGCTTCTAGTTGTTTGCCGTCGATATTCACCGGTCTTTTAGTTCTTGATATTGTCCGATTGTGAATATATTTGCAGGTGCTTTAAATTTAATACATTTTTCACTGTTGGTTTCTAAAATAATACTAAGTAACATGTACATGACATTTCACACCACGTATCAATCGTCTTCACGGAAAAAAAATCCTTTCTTTTTTTTTTCTTTTTTCTTCACGAATATATTAATGAACAATCGAGTCCATTTCACATTTACCCGGCAGGCAGAACAGCTGTGATTCCTAAGCGTTTGTCTACAAACGTACAGATACAACTGAAGTTTTCAAATATAAACTGTGATATTAATTAAAATGAAAGGATACTGAGGAGAAAAAAACAAATTAATTGGACGGTGAATCGGTGGTGTCATTCAGCCCAATGAAATTGGCGATTTCATTTCCTCCCTTGTGTACTTACATTTACTTTAAACTATTTGGAGAGGTTACATAGTAGGTGCCATTCTCGTGTAAGACAGAAGCAAATATTAGAGACTGAAGTTCCAGGTTGAAGTTAACAAAAAAATATCGGCCGGCACTGGACATCAGCAAGCTGGACGAAAAGGAGGATTGTTCCTGTCACTAATCATCCGTGTGTGCACATGTTTATGTCAATAGCTAGTATATCTTTATTGTGAAATAGATACAGCTTATGCGATAGTTGGACAGATAATACGCGCGGATATTTCACGTTGCGTAGTGTTTGTCCGAGTCGGTAGGAACTCGTGAAATGCGCGTGCGTATCCATGCGTCAATCCATCAAATAAGGGATTAGACTTGCTCCAAGTCTCGTTCGTTTTTCTCCCCCGCGAAGTACGCTACTTGGGCTTCCTGTGTTTGGAAACCCAAGTAGCGTACTTCGCGGGGGGGGGGGGGGGGGGGTGGGGGGGGGGGTGGGAAGAGCGGGGGGGGGGGGGTGGGGGGGGGGGGAGACGAACGAGGCTTGGCTTGGGGCAAGTCTAATAAGGGATTTATTATGGCCACTGTACATCTGTTTATATTTTAATGTCTTGGTTTGTTCAAGTTTGACCATTTTTCAATATATATCATCATCATCATCATCATTATCATCATCATTATCATTATCATCATCATCATTATCATTATCATCATCATTATCATTATCAATTGGTCTTCAAGGCAGAAGCTTAATCAATAGCTTGATACAAATCACGACAACTTTCAGTTTCGTTCTTAGACATGTTTGCTGCTGCTGCTCATTATCATCGACCTTGATTATCATTCTTGGTCATCATGTAATTCATGTTTTGTGATAATCATCACTTCCAAATTCATGGTATCACCACATCTCGTTTTGATCACCTTCGATTCATGGATCGTCCGGTAAATTAACGATTAACTGATCTTTACTTTTAGCTGTTTCATCATCTTCAGGTTTCTTGATTATATTCTTCATTAGACCGACGTTCTAAGTTTATCGTCTTCTTTAATGTTATCTTGCATTATATATTTTTTTTATCATACTGAATCATCATTATCTAATGTATACTCTTCTCTATCATTGCGATATAATCATCATCTTCACTTGATCGATTCTCCGTATTAATTACTTGTGCTGATGACTATTGTTGTTGTAAATTGCTGTTGTTGTTGTTGTTGTTGTTGTTGTCTTTTTCTCTGTTTACGATTGACATTCTGAATTGGATTTCATACTCAGCTTCTCTGAGGTGATATCCTGACAATTTGTTGACTATAAAGCAGTTACAACTTCGCGAGGGCACGTGCACCTTCTCTATGTGCCAACCGCTTTAGCTGGTCTTGTACTTCTTACTGCACTGCTCATCTGAGTATCTGACTCTCTGACTTGAGCTGTAATAGTTTCCAGGCAACAGATCAAACAACAAGCTAGCCTTTGAAAGCCTGACGGTATTGTTCTGTTGAAAAACCCATAGATGACTGGATTGTTCGCGTGATTTGTGAAGACTAAATTAATGGAGACAACATCGACCCAAAACGGGATTTTGTAAGTTGGAAGAACCATCTCTATCAAGTTAACAGTCGCTGGTGGAATGAAGCAAACTAAATACGCCACGATGATGATGATGAGTGTCTTGGTGATTCGTATTTCCTCAACGTTGATGTTGCCGCTGGTTCCTATCGCTTGGACTCGGTTCTGGTGTTGTCGTACTTGAACGAAGATCTTGTAGCAACAGAATATGATAACAGCCAAGGGGCCCGGGACAGAAAGTGCCATCAAGGAGATTGAATAAGCCATGGAAGTGCTAAAGTAAAACATGCACGTAGCTTTGTTGGACTGGAATTCATACTTGGACCATCCAAGAAGGGGTGGCATCGCAAGAACAAGCGAGGAAACCCAGATGAAGGTTATCATGATGATAAGATTTAGTTTGGTGAAGACCTTTTTGTATAGGTTGGACTTGACCACCATGAAGTAACGGTTCACGCTTATCGCCATCAAACTGTACATTGAAGTAACGACAAATTCTACTGACACAAATCCATGTAACGTGCACATCACATCTCCAAAGATCCACTCTCCGTATGACGCGGTAGTAATGAACATAAATATCATGTTGAGAGACTCCAACATATCGGCACAAGCCATGGACACTATCAGACTCTTGCCTCGCGTCCTTACTCTTGTTCCTTGTACGCTTACAATAATGACAAGGATGTTACCAAAGACTCCAATGAAGATGATGATACTCAGCCAACATCCCATGACGACGACACTCGATAACGTCCAGTCTCCACTGCTGTTTGAAACCATTGTACTTAATACTGACCGTTAATTGTTCGTGATCTTTACACCTTTTTGTGTAAATCTTCAAATGTCTGGTCTTCTTCTGCCGGACTAATTACAATGTCGCCACCATAGTTACCTTAACGGACTCTTCCTGATTAGTTTTTTTAAAATGATCTGTAATTCTGTTGATACAATACAGAGTATTTTCCAGTGTGTATTATTTTAAACTTAATATTCAATAAACGACCAAGATCTATTTATCTCATCTATCTGAGAGTTTGAGTGAAGAACACTGATCGATGTGGTCATCCGGCAGTATATGAGACGTCGCCATCGAAAACGATTGACACAAATGAACGTACGTTGGTAAATAACAGTTTGCAGGTAAAAGTTACTACACGGCAGCTATTGGAAGGCGGTAAATGTTAGATGCACTTGATTAAAAATCCACTCGGATCATCTCCAAACTCCACCTACCGTCTGCACCTGAAATAACGGTTTGCACTTAGCTCTCCTCACTGGTACTTCTCCTTGGATGTAAAGACCCTTGGCATTGATCCTAACACTTTAACTCAGCACCATTATTGACATGATGGAGAGTAGAAAATCGCCGTCGGTTATTAGTGTTGCAGAAGATTATGGATACTTTACTATTCTTGCATGTTATGATAAGTAGATGGGTGTTGCCATTCAATATCCCTAGTGATTTTATCCAGCTTGAATTGAACAGTTGTCGAAAGATTGGTAGCCGAATCAGTTTGAAGCAATAATTCCGTCGATTAAATCCATGGCTTAGAAATCGGCGTTCTAATGCTTAGTAAACGAGAGAGAATTAACGTGCGATAGCAATGCGGGAAAATGAACATAATGACACTAGAACAAAATTGTGAAGGTCATGCTGTTCAGAAAAAGTCCATTTTCGACAATTTAATGTCTAACTCGAGTTTCATTTCGAAATGCTAATGTTCAGTTCGGTCACTGCGCAAACATTTTTTTTATTTAAAATAGCTTTATTGTGATGTCGAAAGTTGTTTTCACGCTGGGACATTTAGGCATCCTCCCAACAAAAATCAATTTCATAGGTTTAAATTGCAAACAGATATTACAGAAACCGCAAAATGCCGACCCTGCCTTAAGTACTTGAGAACTATGTTTCCACCGATAATTTGAAACAATGTCAACAATCAGGCCGCAACAACGAAGAGAATTATGTGATATTGTAGAAAGATATTACATTATTCTTAGGGTAGCAAAGGGGGGGTTGTGATCACGATTCACGCGCCATTTTTGGGCCAAATCACGCATCACGTGTAAACCCTTTGCCACCCGGATCAGATTACTGTCCGTAAATGTATTTTATTTTCACGATTAAATAATTTGCTGTCAGAAAACAAGTCAGTCTTCGTGGATTCGTGATTCATTTGATTCTTTATTGTGTTTGTGCGTATCAGTGTTTTTATGTTTCCTCTTGATTTCAACAACCATTATATTCCAGTAATAAAATTAAAGAAAGCAATTAAGCTAGAACAAACATTGACACCAAATTTCACAAGCTTAATATCAATGCCAAGATCAGTTTGAAATTAATTTATTACCAACGAAGTTTCCAGAAGAAAAATGTTGCAAGATTGTTTTACGAAGGATTGCAGTTGCCATCGAACAATTCCTTTTTTTACTCTTAAATATACAGTCAATGTCATTAAGGTTGTCCACCTCGGAAAAGCGCATTTGCGCATTTACACATTTGCACATTTACACATTGGTACATTTACACATTTATACATTTGCACATTTGCACATTTGCACATTTGCACATTTGCACATTTGCACATTTGCACATTTACACATTTGCACATTTACACATTTACACATTTACACATTTGCACATTTACACATTTGAACATTTACACATTTACACATTTACACATTTACACATTTACACATTTACACATTTGCACATTTACACATTTGCACATTTACACATTTGCACATTTACACATTTGCACATTTACACATTTGCACATTTACACATTTGCACATTTACACATTTGTACATTTACACATTTATACATTTGCACATTTGCACATTTGCACATTTGCACATTTGCACATTTGCACATTTACACATTTGCACATTTACACATTTACACATTTGCACATTTACACATTTGAACATTTACACATTTACACATTTACACATTTACACATTTGCACATTTACACATTTGCACATTTACACATTTGCACATTTACACATTTGAACATTTACACATTTGCACATTTACACATTTGCACATTTACACATTTACACATTTGCACATTTACACATTTGAACATTTACACATTTACACATTTACACATTTACACATTTACACATTTACACATTTGCACATTTACACATTTGCACATTTACACATTTGCACATTTACACATTTGCACATTTACACATTTGCACATTTACACATTTGCACATTTACACATTTGCACATTTGCACATTTACACATTTGCACATTTACACATTTGCACATTTACACATTTGAACATTTACACATTTGCACATTTGCACATTTGCACATTTACACATTTGCACATTTACACATTTACACATTTGCACATTTACACATTTGCACATTTACACATTTGCACATTTACACATTTTGCACATTTACACATTTGCACATTTACACATTTGCACATTTACACATTTGCACAATCCATTTGCACATTTACACATTTGCACATTTACACATTTGCACATTTGCACATTTGCACATTTGCACATTTGCACATTTGCACATTTACACATTTGCACATTTACACATTTACACATTTGCACATTTGCACATTTACACATTTACACATTTGCACATTTGCACATTTGCACATTTGCACATTTACACATTCGTCCAAGTTTAAGTTTTCCGCCAAGTTTCAAGTTTATTACAAAAGATAACAAATAAATTTACAAGTTTAAAACCATCCCGCAAATAGCAAAATAACTAATCTAGGCAAGAGGTGATATAGCTAATTAGCTCTATATGGAAAATTTCATCGTTATGTAATATTTTGAGTGGACGAATGTGTAATACCATGCATATGCAAATGTGTAATGGGAAAACTGGTTTTTCGTAATTTCTAGCCATTCTATTTGTTGTTGCTGCGCAGATGATCCTGTGATCCTTTATCTAGAATTCTAATTAGAAGTTTACAATGTTATTCCACACTAACACTATTCCACAGAGAAATATCAATTAAGGTTCGATATGGATTTCATACTTGTCTTTATATCAATATTTTTAATTAATTCTACATGGAGCTTAAATGGAAGTCCCCCTTAGAACGGTCCGACCAACTTGGTGTTGAAAAATAGTTTTTTCTCTATTCTTTGCGAGTGAAAAGGGTTGCTTCCATAACAGTTATTTTTTCATGTTCAATATCGCAAAAATGTTGACCAACTTATATTCATTTTAGAAAAGATTTCATGTTGGTTGTTGCCGTGACAAACTGAAAACTCCTCAAACTACTACTCCCCTTAACTCAGAAACGAAGTCGGTGACACCCATTCTTTTATTCCATATTTTAACTTCGGTTCTAAAGTTCTCAGTTTAGTGGTAAAAATTAATTGAACATTATTCGTATTTTCTCCTATTTGTTCCTACCATCATTCATTCAGTTCTCATCCTTTGTTAGCACCTTTTTAAAATCATTTTCTTCGCTCTTAATTTTTTTCAGATTTCTCAGCTTCTTTCGTCTTCCGTGCGTTCTTTGCATACATTACATACATGTTGTATACGCTATTCAGTAAGTAGTATTTACAATATGAGTGGCAATGTTGTCAGTCTTATTTACAATCTCGAGCCGAAGGCGAGAGATTGTAAATAAGATACAACATTGTCACGAATATTGTAAATTACTTATGATATTGTTTAATCATTGTTTGAACCAGCTGGTAGGCGTTTCAACCAGAATTGTAGTCAATATCTGATTGAGATGAAAAGAATATAATAACTGTTCTTTTAGCATTCAATTGTCATTCCGATTGCTTGACCGCACTGAACAATGAAAGCAGTTTCGTATTATAGCTTAGTTAAGATATCGATTGTTTAATAAATGTTTTATTCCTTTTCATACTTGGTAGTTTTTGAATAGAGTTGATTGCTCATTGAGACATATACAAAGAACAAATACGGCAAATATGTAATATGAATGCTTTTTCATTTAGAATACATTTACACTTTTGTTTGGTTTTCAAAGGGGGCTTTAATTGTGAAAGAAATGCGAACGGAGTTTTGATTATTTTCAATCAAATCAAGAACAGTTCTCACAGGAAGGTCGTAGAGCTAAGACGAGCCGCATGTGAGACGATCGCGATATGGCTGGCAATTTTCGTAAACTGCCAAAAGTGCATCACAAGAGAATCAGTTGTTGAGGGAATGTCAGGTGCCCAAACTAGCACAAAGTGGAGTGTAAAGATTTTTGAAGGATGGCAGATGTCTCGTAATAACAAGGTAGCAAGGAAAGAGTCTGTTGACTTGTCTTTTGACACATAAATTCCGTATGAAGTTCTAGTTCGACTAACATTACTTTACCATCTTCTAATTCGAGGTTCTTGAAAAGAATAATGTAGCAAGTAACGGGCAATATTTAGCGAGAACGTGTGCTAAGTCCTTAATTTCAAGTAACCGTCGTGTCTTTCAAAGTTTGTTATAATTTATTTGAGATTGTGAAAGTATTGCCGCACAAAGCTAGAAATCCAATGATTGTATCATTAGTAAGTAAGTTAAAACGGTGAAGGTGCTAAGCTCCAATAGATAGATAGATGTAGATCGTTTATTAAAAAAGTTAGAGGAAAGGAGTTACAATAAAGAAACTGCGGAACAAAATCTAATGAGTATTTTTCTTAATTAGCTTTTAGGATAATGTATTGTTCCTCTCATATAATGCATTGATCGATACAGAATACTTATATAGCTTATTAGTATTCTGTATCTGATACAAAATACTAATAAGGTCTATTAGTATTCTGTATCAGATACAGAATACTAATAAGCTTTATTACTATTCTGTATCATACTTATGAACAATAGCAGTAATTAATCAGGGGCGTAGCGTGCTTTTTTTTCCAATGTACGCACATAGCAACGAGCGCCGAAGGCGTGAGCTAGTAGGGGGGTGAGGGGTCATGCTCCCCCTGAAAATGTAGAAATCTAGAGACTCGGAAATACCATTTTCTTCGTTTTCCAGCGGACTTTCTCGCTACATAAATACATAGCTAGTAAAATGCATTTATCACTCAGTTTTTTGGGGGGATTTAAAGGTTATGTAAAGGATTTATGTAAATGGGTTATATACCGCTACCGTTATCGCTAATAGCGATATAACAACCCGAGGCGAAGCCTTTGAGTCTGTACTAACTACAATTATTATTACACATGCCTACAATGACTAATTGCAAGGGGAAATTTATTGGTGACACAATCTGACGAGCGGCGAAGGCGCGAGCTCGTAGGGGGATGCGGGGGCCAAGCTCCCCGAAAAATTTTGAGGTATAGGTTCTCCAAAATAGCATTTCCTGCCTTCTGTGAGTAGTTTCCAGCAAGTTTAAACTGAGTCAGCTGTTAAGATTTTGTCTTTGATTTCAATTTTTTTCAATATTTTATTATGTTTCTTATAATATATAGATTTTAAGTATTTTAAATTGTACGCACGTGCGTACGTGCGTATATGCACGCTACGCCCCTGTTAATCAACCCCACCTATTCCCTGCCAACTATTCAAGCCCTCCCCGTGCTTTAAGTTTGCTTGGAAATTGTATGGGAGTTACAAGGTAGCCACGTGACCAGAATGCTGAGCACAGATTGGACAGCTGCCTAATGAATTATTAATGAATATTATAATTATATTTACTCTACTTATATTCTACTTACAATTTTGTATAAATATTTATATGTAATTACTATTGACCCAACTTTGATACAGTTTTAATATAACTCTCTGTAAACTAGGGCACCTGACTCTGATTAGTTTCCCAACTATTTCAGGCATTCTAACACTTAGGCACTCTAGCACTCAGCCTCTCAAGCATTAATTACTCGTGCCCAGGCCAAAGGCCGGCGCACGAGTCTAAGATTCGAGACCGTATTTTTTTTATTATTCTTTTTATTTATAAGTGGGGCCGCTTCCTGTGGAAGACCCGACTCTAAAAATGAGAAGCGTTCGTCGTCGTCGACCCCAAATCACTAATTGGGTTCTACAGCGCATGCGCCCTGTGCCGACCGCTAAGATAATCACCGAAGGCTCTAACAACATGATTTATCAATACGAGACTGGTCGAGTCTGAATTCACAATTTATGTCGTCTTGGTTTCAAAATAACCACAATAATTCATAGAGATATGGATTTATCAATCCAGTACTAGTACTGCAAAGGGTTTAGAGATCTTCAGAACTTAAAACGAAGTGAGTTGATACACGCAGCCTGCGGTGAAGAGAAGAGAACAGTTGTAAGGTTTTCAGCCGACCGATAATAGTTTATGTATATACGGTATTTGTATTTGTATGGATATATTTATAGTAACAAATAAACTATGTCATTGTCATTCATGCCCTGATTCGCCGAGTTTGTGAAATCGCAGTACTGAAATTGCAAGGAAAGCAAGTTCTATCAAGCTCGTTTTAATCGCACTATAAGATATCTATATTTAGTTCAAATAGGTTACATTTCATTTAGAAGCCCGACTTCACGCTAGAAGAGCGTCTAGTTTTTGTAAGTACCGGTCGCGAAATGGCAGAAGGAGACAAAAAGTCTGGCCACAAGAGAGATTACAAAGCACAAACCAATCAGGAAGCACCAGAGGTCAAGGGGCAAAAATCTAAGTGTATTATTGTATTATTATTGTCTAAATTTAGGTTATTGCATCATTTCAATCTAAATTTAGACGAGAATACACTTAGATTTTTGCCCCTTGACCTCCGGTGCTTCCTGATTGGTTTGTGCTTTGTAATCTCTCTTGTGGCCAGACTTTTTGTCTCAATCACACCAGGGCACGAGTGAACGCTCATTGAGCGTCTTGTTACTCGGCTGGGCTGCCTGTGGCAGACGCCGAGTCTTAAATTAGGCTTTTTTTCCGGTTAGACCGTCCATTCCATCCCGGCCACAGGAAGCCCGACAGCAGCATGTCATTCGATTGGTCCAAAGTCGGTTCTTCGCTGGGTTCAGTGATCGTAGTTCAGTTTACTGCTGAGGTTTGAAAAAAATTGAAACGATGTCTCTTGAAGTTCTTCATCACCTACTTCTCCAAACGCTCACTATGCTTACAAACGCATACGCCGTTCGCGGTAGGCCTACGCTAAAAGATGTCAGTGAGCGATTTTGGACCAGGCCGTTTCGCGAACTCAAAGCAATCAAAGAGAAATCAAAGCAAACTATGAAATCAAATGAGCAAAATATGAGCAAATATGAGCAAATCATGGCTAGAAATGGCAAACAAATGACTACAAATGACGAAACTATGACTAAAAACTTGACTATAAACTCTTGTACTGAAAAGTACTACTCCGATTCTGATGAATACCAGACTGATCAAGCTGAAGCCTCGACCTTGATGAACGACGACAAGAAATGTTCAACAACAGTCGCCAACCAAAAGTATCATAGTACACGTAAAAATCTCTTTAAACTCGTAAACATTGAGGTGAATATGATAAATTTAGTATTGTTTTGCCTTTTACTTGTTGTTAGTACAATGTATATGTCACAAAATACTACTTTTGGAGTGGTCTTGTCGATCGTGTCTCTTGCAATGTTGACATTGTTGTGCATTAGTGTTCTTGTATCGTACGTTCTGTCGTCAACAGAAGCTGCCATGAATATATTTGATGATCATGATATAGTAGAGAAAGCTATGCAGTTGTATGTAAATATTCATCATGACGATTCAATGACAATAAAGATGAGAAAAACTGTAGAATCTGTTTATTATAATCACAATCGTGTTGTATGCTACTGTCATGGCGGTCGGCGACAAAAAATCGCTCTTGTGAGGGAGGGGAGAGTCTAAAATTGGCACATTCACAGTTTATATACAGCCACTTTTTATTTTGGCGGCGCGACCACCGAAAAGAGGCTGTATTCGCAGACTAATGATTCCACCAGCCGAGTGAACGCTTATAGAGCGTCTAGTTATTTTAAGTGTCGAAACTGTAAATATATTTTGGTACAAATCATGGTGTAAATAAAGCAATTTATTACAATTGATAAAAAAAAAAAAGTTAAAAATTAGAAAAATAAATAAAAAAAAAAATTTAACTGATTAAAAAAAAACACCATTGATTGAGGCAAGAGGCTGATAGTAAGGATATGAGTGAACGACGTTTCGTTGTCATCTTGACAACATCTAAACTCCCATGATTCTCAGGGATCGCACCTTACTTTGTGCAGGTAATTGAATATAGAGTGGAAGACTGAGTTCGAATCGTAACCGCAAAGTCTACGGATTTTTTGGATGGACATGTACGGCATATTGAATGTACATTTCAACTGCTGTGTTCCTGTTCGAGCTTTAACAGAGCACGCCATGTAAATAGAATCCGTAGATGCTTTGTATTCGCTATTCGCATCCAGTCTCCCACTCATTAAAGGCGAATAGCTATCTCCGTTTTCCCATTTACTTGAACACTGTTTCGCACTGGTTTGTTTCGCTCCATTGCTGTGACATTTATACGGGTAATTGACTTATTTTTAATGGGCATAAATATCATGTTCAGGGACTCCATCATATCGGCACAAGCCATGGACACTATTCATTGTAAAATAATGTTGGTCTCTTGCAGGTTGTTCAGAATAAATCCATATTAACTCCTCTTTTTTATAACTTATTATACATTTTAGTGTGCAGTACGGCTGCCTACATCTCGTCAAAATACGGCACGACGTCTCCAGCCGTACTGCACACTAAAATGTATAATAAGTTGTATATATGTAGTAGATAAGTTGATGATTAATGAATTGATTATTTACGCTATGTATTCTCTATCAGTAGAATATAATAAATCAGTCCTGAATTCTTGTTACTGTTGAATATCGTTTAAATGTTACTACCTTATTCGTACTTAATTTCGCGCGTACTTAATTTCGCGGTTTTGTTAAGACAGCATTTCGCGAGGCTTTATTTTCGCGATTTCGATAAGAGAAAATGAAAAAAGAGCATTAAATTTCGCGAAAGTGGTGTCAACAACATTAATTTTTTCTAAAAAAACAAACTTATTTCTATACAAACAGGAACAAGATGACAGTCAACTAGACTAACTAGACGTTATAAACTAGCTTGTAGTTAAAACAGACAAAAAAGTTTACGCTATACGGTTGCTCAGTTGCAAATGGTAGTATTATGTTGTTGAATAAGTCGTTTTTTAAAAACAATTTCTTCAGTATTTTAATACTGAAGAAATATACGTTATTTAAAAATAAATAACGTTTATTGTTCATGTTGATTAAATGGTTTCGATATGTATTTTTTTCTCTGGGTATTATATTTCGCGTGTTTAAAGTCCGCGAGCCTTTTTTTTCGCGAGGCTTTAATTTCGCGATTTTTTTTAAATCGCGAAAATCGCGAACTTAAAGCCTCGCGAAATTAAGTACGAATAAGGTACTCAATAAAAAGCAACGTTAAATATTAAAATTATTCAAAAAAAATAAAAAAAATATTCAGTTTATAATTAAATTATTTAACTGGACCTAGGTCTCACGGAAGGAGAAGAGGTGAAAGCTTATCAATATGCTATTCATAACACTCTAATGAGATGCAAAGATGAAATACGGTATAATAATGCCTCGTTAACACCTACGTGCACGTGTGCACGTGCACAGTGGCAATATATACGGCATCAAAGGCAGGACACTCCCTTCTTGCTCAGTTCCAGCGGAACAGTGGTCAGATGAACTCTTCTTTGTTTTTTCTTGATACGACCCACGCGAATCATTCTGAATTCATGGCCGAAGTACGAATGCCGATAGAACCTGCTCCTCTGGTAGAAGAAAGAGAACTTGAGGTATAAAGTTTTACGTTTTATGATTCATTTCAAGTCAGCAGCAACGTGGGTGCTTTGATGAATACCGCACAAATTTATATCTGATGATGGCCGAAGGTTATGATGTACAATTCCCTGAATCGCCAGCTCAACAAGACCCGCATGCTGAACAGCCTGAACAGCAACAGCCGCCGAACACCAACAACCAAGTTCTGTGTGAACAGGCTTGAAATTGCCAGTGTTTCAGTTGTAAAAATGACTTTCTCGGCGGGGGTTTGAGGAATGATTGCAAATCGGAGTTGGTGTGAACAGGAATGAAATTGCCAGTGTTTGATTTGTAAAATGACTTTCTCGGCGGAGGTTCGAGGAATGATTGCAAATCGGAGTTAAGTGTGAACAGGCATGGAATTGACAGTGATTGATTTGTAAAATGACTTTCTCGGCGGAGGTTCGAGGAATGATTGCAAATGAGTTCTGTGTGAACAGGCATGAAATTGCCAGTGTTTGATTTGTAAAATGACTTTCTCGGCGGAGGTTCGAGGAATGATTGCAAATCGGAGTTAAGTGTCAACAGGCAAGGAATTGACAGTGATTGATTTGTAAAATGACTTTCTCGGCGGAGGTTCGAGGAATGATTGCAAATTGAGTTCTGTGTGAACAGCTAGAATGAAATTGCCAGTGTTTGATTTGTAAAATGATTTTCTCGGCGGAGGTTCGAGGAATGATTGCAAATCGGAGTTAAGTGTGAACAGGCAAGGAATTGACAGTGTTTGATTTGTAAAATGACTTTCTCGGCGGAGGTTCGAGGAATGATTGCAAATTGAGTTCTGTGTGAACAGGAATGAAATTGCCAGTGTTTTTGATTTGTAAAATGATTTTCTCGGCGGAGGTTCGAGGAATGATTGCAAATCGGAGTTAAGTGTGAACAGGCAAGGAATTGACAGTGTTTGATTTGTAAAATGACTTTCTCGGCGGAGGTTCGAGGAATGATTGCAAATGAGTTCTGTGTGAACAGGAATGAAATTGCCAGTGTTTGATTTGTAAAATGATTTTCTCGGCGGAGGTTCGAGGAATGATTGCAAATCGGAGTTAAGTGTGAACAGGCAAGGAATTGACAGTGTTTGATTTGTAAAATGACTTTCTCGGCGGAGGTTCGAGGAATGATTGCAAATGAGTTCTGTGTGAACAGGAATGAAATTGCCAGTGTTTGATTTGTAAAATGATTTTCTCGGCGGAGGTTCGAGGAATGATTGCAAATCGGAGTTAAGTGTGAACAGGCAAGGAATTGACAGTGATTGATTTGTAAAATGACTTTCTCAGCGGAGGTTCGAGGAATGATTGCAAATGAGTTCTGTGTGAACAGGAATGAAATTGCCAGTGTTTGATTTGTAAAAATGATTTTCTCGGCGGAGGTTCGAGGAATGATTGCAAATCGGAGTTAAGTGTGAACAGGCAAGGAATTGACAGTGATTGATTTGTAAAATGACTTTCTCGGCGGAGGTTCGAGGAATGATTACAATTGAGTTCTGTGTGAACAGGAATGAAATTGCCAGTGTTTGATTTGTAAAATGATTTTCTCGGCGGAGGTTCGAGGAATGATTGCAAATCGGAGTTAAGTGTGAACAGGCAAGGAATTGACAGTGTTTGATTTGTAAAATGACTTTCTCGGCGGAGGTTCGAGGAATGATTGCAAATGAGTTCTGTGTGAACAGGAATGAAATTGCCAGTGTTTGATTTGTAAAATGATTTTCTCGGCGGAGGTTCGAGGAATGATTGCAAATCGGAGTTAAGTGTGAACAGGCAAGGAATTGACAGTGTTTGATTTGTAAAATGACTTTCTCGGCGGAGGTTCGAGGAATGATTGCAAATGAGTTCTGTGTGAACAGGAATGAAATTGCCAGTGTTTGATTTGTAAAATGATTTTCTCGGCGGAGGTTCGAGGAATGATTGCAAATCGGAGTTAAGTGTGAACAGGCAAGGAATTGACAGTGATTGATTTGTAAAATGACTTTCTCGGCGGAGGTTCGAGGAATGATTGCAAATGAGTTCTGTGTGAACAGGAATGAAATTGCCAGTGTTTGATTTGTAAAAATGATTTTCTCGGCGGAGGTTCGAGGAATGATTGCAAATCGGAGTTAAGTGTGAACAGGCAAGGAATTGACAGTGATTGATTTGTAAAATGACTTCTCGGCGGCGGAGGTTCGAGGAATGATTGCAAATGAGTTCTGTGTGAACAGGAATGAAATTGCCAGTGTTTGATTTGTAAAAATGATTTTCTCGGCGGAGGTTCGAGGAATGATTGCAAATCGGAGTTAAGTGTGAACAGGCAAGGAATTGACAGTGATTGATTTGTAAAATGACTTTCTCGGCGGAGGTTCGAGGAATGATTGCAAATGAGTTCTGTGTGAACAGGAATGAAATTGCCAGTGTTTGATTTGTAAAATGATTTTCTCGGCGGAGGTTCGAGGAATGATTGCAAATGAGTTCTGTGTGAACAGGAATGAAATTGCCAGTGTTTGATTTGTAAAATGACTTTCTCGGCGGGGGTTCGAGGAATGATTGCAAATCGGAATTAGGTGTGAACAGGCATGTAAAATGACTTTCTCGGCGAGGGTTCGAGGAATGATTGCAAATCGGAGTTTGGTGTGAACAGGCATGAAATTGCCAGTGTTTGATTTGTAAAATGACTTTCTCGGCGGAGGTTCGAGGAATGATTGCAAATGAGTTCTGTGTGAACAGGCATGAAATTGCCAGTGTTTGATTTGTAAAATGACTTTCTCGGCAGGGGTTCGAGGAATTATTGCAAATGAGTTATGTGTGAACAGGCATGAAAATGCCAGTGTTTGATTTGTAAAAATGACCTTCTTGTCGGGTTGGTTCAGAGAATATTGCAAATGAGTTCTTGTGAATAACTATTGTTCTTTGAAAACAGGCTTGACAATACCAGTGGGTAATTTGTAAAATGACCTTCTCGTCGGGTTGGTTCAGAGAATATTGCAAATGAGTTCTTGTGAATAGCTATTGTTCTTTGAAAACAGGCTTGACAATACCAGTGGGTAATTTGTAAAATGACCTTCTCGTCGGATTGGTTCAGAGAATATTGCAAATTAGTTCTTGTGAATAGCTATTGTTCTTTGTAAACAGGCTTGCCAATACCAGTGGGTAATTTGTAAAATGACCTTTTCGTCGGGTTGGTTCAGAGAAGACTGCAAATGAGTTCCGTTGGGAATAGCTGTTCTGTGTAATCGGGTACTATATGCCGTCGCTTGATTGGCTAAATGACTGCCCGATCGAGAAGAGATTGCAATTGTAATGAAGCAAATTTGAATTTCTAGTAGCTCTTCGGCTTGTCATTTATGTATTCAGACACGGAATGACAAGCTGTTAAAACCTTACAAGGCGATGGATACTTAATTTGACAAAGCCATCGGTTGAGAGCTTTCTGAGAATAATTATGAACCCGGCTTCCGGACTTCCCGGGCCCGAGTTTACATACCGAGTTTAACAAATATGAAGCGTTGGAGTTGGTGGTTTCGTGAAAGAACGCAGCTCATGATGCTAATAATGGAAAGAGTAACTACTACCAAATTACCTATGAGACACTCCGGGATAAAGTTACTGAGGAGAATGTATATCACAGGGCACGGGTGTTTGCTGCTTGTACTTTCAATCAGTCCCTGTTTCTACTCAGGAGAGTTTTAACTTAAAAGGCACGGGTCTCAAACATTTTAAAATGGCGGCTTTAAAAACAAGAGGGGTGGTCTATTTCTTTTCCTTTTTGTGATTATTCACTGAAACTTTGACAATTGTGATAAAGTCGAAATCTTAACCTTTGTATATAGTTGTTTCTATGGAAACATGTAATCTGACCTTTGACCTTCAATTTCAAAATTTTACATAAAAGTCTCCTGGAGGACAATAAAAAGTTGTCGTATGGTGGAGATTTCTATGTGAATAAATCAGAATTAGTGTGTAGTCTCTTGGCCTAATTAGAAAATTTGTTTAACTTGTGTGGAATTCTCATTAAGGTACACATGAAATTTGATACTCTTTAATTTCTTCTTTGTTATAATATTATTTCATGATATCTAATTGGAGCGATAAACTTGAAGGCATATAGTATCATATAGAATGTTTAATAATCCAATACATCAACATTTTTCCCATACTCCCGAGGCCTTGAAAGTTATTTATCAAACCTTCAGTTCAAAGGTCAAGTATGATGTCACCATGGTTACCATATTAATAAAAATTAACAAAGCGTTAATCTTAATGATGTGTCCTTAACTGTAGTCTCTACAGTAAAACTAGATGATATTACAGTCATTCTAAGCTTTATGGGCGTGAGTACTTTCAAACAGTACGTACTGAAAGATTTGATCACTCTCGGCGCAAAAAATAATAAAGTTCGACTGTACATGTTGGTGCACGGATCATGAAAATGAGTTTGACCTACCAATATAAACAGTGTATATACGTGTAAGATTTAATAGCTTCAACATATTTATATACAATAAAACGAATTAAGTCTCAGAGTTTTGATAGCTTTGAAAAAGGGGTATCTAAATCAACCCCCCCCCGGTAATACTGGGTCTTGGCTGTTATCTCTCTGCTGACTGGTCGGGGTTTGTTCTCGTAACACGTCATCCCGTTTCTTGATCTTTTATTCCAGGAGAGTATATCCTGGCCTTGGGAACGTGATGTTCAATTTTCACATACGGATCACCGCGCAAGCAGAAATAACGGAAAATGATCATGTGCCAAACCCCATCAATGTCGGCAGATAGATGACACATGTCAGGGCCGGATCCAGAAATTTGTGTGGGGGTGTCCAAATAAAAAATAAAAATCGGAAACTGTTTTTATCAGTTTACACGATTCCTGTTTTCTCGAGGTAGCTATTGTCTTCGAGGCTAATTCGAGTTTACTAATTTTGAAGCGTCCCACCACGCCACCAATTGGCGCTTAGAAGAGCATGTCAACCAGCGTAAGACGTCTTGGATGCTTCCTGGCAAAGTTCGTTATTATGGGTTTTAAAGTCAATGGGCATGTCATAATGGACATGCGTTAACGCTAGATCGTTACGTCGGTCCTATCCCATAATGCTTCTCATGTAGGTCTTTAAGTAGGTGAGCTCACTGTTGGCTCTCTCGGTCTCACAAGATGACACTCCGATAGTATCTCTGTTGTTAGTAGCTCCTGTCAGCTGCCATTTCTCCAAGAGATCGTTCAATCGCAGGGTATAGCTCGCATATAAATACTTCGAAACTGTCGTGCCTCTACAGACCTGGTATGACGCGTGTCAAGAAGGCGTTTCCTTTCTGCATCTGACAGGATCTCCTTTATCCACTCCTGCAGGTTCTTGTTTCTTTTTGGTGAATTGTTGAAGCTGATAGCACAACTTTATCGGATGTGTCCACCATGTTTCTAACGGCAACCGTTGCTTGGAACACTAACTAATCTGATATTTAAATCCATTCAGTTGAGCAACTCAATTAGTGTTCACGCTACGATGAACGTACCTGTTAAAAGTTTCCAGAATGGAACGCTGTGTTGGAGCACGAGCTCTTTTTTATGATATATTTGAATTATTTAATTCTCGTCAAAAGAACTACTGAAGACTGAACGATACAGCAGCGTGTCAAAAGCTCGGCATATCAGACAGTTAATTATTGTAACGCAGAATTGGCTTGTTTGTCTAGCCTAATTTTCATCTCGTTTTTTTTTTTTACGTATTGGGTCTAAAGATAATCACCGAAGGGCGAAGGCTCTAACAACATGGTTTATCAACACGAGACATTGCTTCTGAATTCACAAACATTGTTGGAGGAAGGTTATGTCGTCTTGTTTTCAAAATAACCACAACAATTCATAGAGATATGGATATTTCAATCCAATACTAGTACTTCAAAGGGTTTAGAGATCCTTAGAACTTAGAATAAAGTGAGTTGATACACGCAGTGAAGAACTGAAAATAAAAGCAATGCGAGCAGAGGTAAACCCATATTTACATTTAATCTAAACATTGTTAATCACTCTGCGATGCCTAGTTTATGTATACGGTATTTGTATAATTTGTATGGATATATTTATGGTACCAATTAATCTATGTCATTGTCATTCATGATTCGCTGAGTTTGTGAAATCGCAGTACTGAAATTGCAAGGAAAGCATGTTCTACCGAGTCACGCAACGAGCGACCAAACGCTGGTTTAATCGCACTAAGATATCTATATTTAGTTCTGAAATAGGCTACATATCAGTTAGAAGCCCGACTTCACGCTAGTAGAGCATCTAGTTATATTATTATTTTCCCGTCTCCTCGTTTTCTTTCTTCTTTTGAGGGGTGGAGGAAAAAACATTTGGAAGTGAAAAGAAAAACCTCAGCCGAAGGGGGTATCCGTGGGACACCCCCTGAACACGCCCCTGTCATGTTATCCCTGACAGGATACCAATGAACTGAAACGCTTTGTGTGTGTGTTTCCTAATGCCAATCTGGCGTAAACTCGCCAGCCAGGATGAGTATCATAAAGTATACAGCTAAGGCATTTTTACCCCGATATTGGTGGTTTTAGTTTTGGGTGAGGTTTGGGGAGTTATGAGGTTTGGGGAGTTATGAGGATTGGGGTATTAGTTTAGTGAAATAAGGTTTGGGAGAAGGAACTGATATGAGAATTGAGGGTTTGTGGAACTCACAGCAACAAAGTTGTAACAGACAGGTGCAAGGGCGGCTGATCAATATTTTATCCCATACCTTAATTCAGCTGAGCATGAATGAGAGTGTTATGTAATAGAATACTATTCATAACACTCTAATGAGATGCAAAGATGAAATACGGTATAATAATGCCTCGTTAACACCTACGTGCACGTGTGCACGTGCACAGTGGCAATATATACGGCATCAAAGGCAGGACACTCCCTTCTTGCTCAGTTCCAGCGGAACAGTGGTCAGATGAACGGCCCACCCACCCGCCCAATAGATTCGCGTGGGTCGTATTCTCCTGACCACCTAAGCCAAGCTGTTCCAGCTTGGCTTAGACCGCTGATCAATATTTTATCCCATACCTTAATTCAGCTGAGCATGAATGAGAGTGTTATGTAATAGAATACTATTGTTGTTGTTTTATTTACAAAAAGAGAAGATTAAATATGTAAACAATTCCAAAAAGAAAACAAACCGAGTAACAAAAAGAAAACAATAACGAAACAAAAAATGAAAAAAAAACCAAAAAACATCGTGTCACGACTGCGAGTCGAACCCTAGACCCCCAGGTTCAAAAGAGATGAATAATTTATCCAAAAGGCCCAGACATTATGCTGAGTCACCGTATGTTACGTATAGGATGAAGATTTCGGCCTCATCCGCGCTATCCGGGCTTACACCAATCAGCTTAGTGTATAGTCAAAGAGGGAGGGAACACTGAGTCGGATCCTAGGCCCACTAAATAACTGCCCCGCACCACTAGGCTATCGTGCACGCTTGTTGATTTGTAGGACAAAATTTTTATACTCATGAAAATGATTATTTTAATAATAACTTTGTAATAACAACGGTTCTCTTATTGATATGTGCTCCTAGACAACACATCGACCCAAAAATTAAATGAAAACTAAAAGTCAAAGTAGCGTTCTGATAGTTCCACGGCATAACACACTAACATACCACCTACTCATGATTGTAAGCTGCTCGGCTGCCATGCATGGGCGCCTTTCATATGCAGCCAGAAAAATTTCTCCATCGGTTGTAAAGCGCCATGAGACAATGTGAAAAGCG